>SJYC01046877.1:0-10021 GCA_006408675.1 Madoqua kirkii | reverse complement strand
TGATGCTTTTGAACTGTGGTGTTGGAGAAGACTCTTGAGAGTCCCTTGGACTGCAAGGAGATCCAACCAGTCCATTCTAAAGATCAGCCCTGGGATTTCTTTGGAGGGAATGATGCTAAAGCTGAAACTCCAGTACTTTGGCCACCTCATGCGAAGAGCTGACTCGTTGGAAAAGCCTCATGCTGGGAAGGATTGGGTGCAGGAGGAGAAGGGGACGACAGAGGATGCTGTCTCTTATACACATCTAGATGTGTATAAGAGACAGATATATATGTGTATGAGTGCACTGTATGTATTATTTACCAGAATCTGTATTAGAGATGTTAAACTGATAGTGTGATAGATAGATAAACACAGACAACATTCACACTTTCTTTTTTAATTGCAAAATGTGTGATAAATTCTAGGATAGAATACATGCAAAGCTTCATAGGAGAAATAAAATGGAAAACTTCCCTCATATGTGCTTCCATGAAGATACAGCATTGCAGCAAGACCAGGAGGAAGAGCTGAAATACCTCTCAGGAAAGCAAAGAAGAGGAAAGGGGTTGTAGTCAGAGGAATCAGTGGACAGTATTCTGTGCAGTATCCCTGGACCACAAAGCTGCAGAATGTGGCTGCTGATAGGGATGAGATGATGGAGGGAAGGAAACAGGGGCCAAGTCATACAGAAAATACAATATTGTCATGTTATGATGAATATCTAACCTTTAAATGATGTTAAGCTAGAAATCACTATTAAAGTACATCTTCAGTCCAAACCATATATATCCATAACATCCATTTTTATAAAGCCCTGGGTTAAAAGTGTGAATTATAGAATCAGTAATTCCTCAGAGTGTGGTTGAATCTGTCTTACATTTCAAGTACAGTGTATAGACTTGTGATTAAGAAATCATGAGATAATTGTATGACTTTATGAGCCACAGTTAGGCTTTCTCATTTTTAAAAATTGTCTCAAATTTTATTGTCTAACTGTCGCATCTATTAAGAAACCAAGAAACAGCACTTAGAGTTTTACTTGACTGATTCAGATTATGTCTGAGAGTAGAAAAGAAGTTCTTTATAAAACCCTGAGGTAGAATTTGTTTTTGGTAATATTTCAGCTTATTTCAACGTTATTAGCTGACCACATAACCACTTTGCTCCCTAAGCCAGAAACCTAGAAGTTTCCTCCACTCTCATTTTCAATCAGTGTGCCATTTCTCTCTCAAATATATCTCCTTCCATTTCTCTCAAATCTGCTATGGTTCTATAATTACAGAATCCACTTGGCCTGGCTGTCCATAAAGATTCATCTCCTCAAATTGCTTTCTTATACCATCTCCTCTTTCAGAGGCAGAACTGATCACTCATACTTGCATATCCCAGAACAATTTTGGGCTGTTTTTCACCATGTGCCTTTGAAAGCAAAGATGGCGCTGCATTGACTTTTTCATTGCAGCTCTTGATTCAGTACAGCCCTGACAGAGGAAATCATCAGCCAGCACTTGTTGAATGAGTGACAAGACAACTATAAATGTTTTCCTGCCCCGTCATTCTATTCCCTAATTTTTATAAGTGGTTTTCCATAATAATTAGCATGCTCATTAATACTTAAGGCCAAAGCAGATGGCAAGTCTCCGCTCTAGGGATTTTCAGGCTATTAATAATGATAAATGGCAAAAAAAAAAAAAAATGTGTGCAAACAAATCATTTCAACTTGACACCAAGAAAAGGAAGAGGTCTCATGAGTTCCCTGTGAAATGTATCAAAGAATTTCCTGTTTGGATTTAGCCTCCTGGCTACATGAAGAAGAGTTAAACTCCATACTGGGATAGTTCAAAATAGGTACCCGGGGACCTCCCTGGTGGTCCAGTGGTTATGAACCCACCTTGCAGTGCAGGGGAAGTGGGTTTGATACCCGGTCAAGGAACTAAGATTCCATATGCTGCAGAGCCACAAAGCCCATCCACCACAACTACTGAGTCTGCTTGCTCTAGAATCCATGTGTCACAGTAGAAGATTCTGCATGCTGCAACTAAGACCTGTCACAGTCAAATAAGTATATACAAAGATAAGTAACCAATATCATACTTCAGTTTGTATACCTGATTCTTGTCTGTATTTTGGTAATATGTTTTTTTGGAGGGCAATGTGTTTCTATTTATGTGTGTGTATGTTGACATAGACTTCTTTAAAAGAATACACAGTCATTTTTCTTCTTTCACTTTACTCATCTCACAGCCATGTTTTTCTTCTCCTTTCCATATTAATTCTCTAAATTGACATTTTTAGTCATTTTTGGTCATGTATGAATGTGCGAGTTGGACTGTGAAGAAAGCTGAGTGCCAAAGAATTGATGCTTTTGAACTGTGGTGTTGGAGTTCATACTTCAGTTTGTATACCTGATTCTTGTCTGTATTTTGGTAATGTGTTTTTTTGGAGGGCAATGTGTTTCTATTTATGTGTGTGATGTTGACATAGACTTCTTTAAAAGAATACACAGTCATTTTTCTTCTTTCACTTTACTCATCTCACAGCCATGTTTTTCTTCTCCTTTCCATATTAATTCTCTAAATTGACATTTTTAGTCATTTTTGGTCATGTATGAATGTGCGAGTTGGACTGTGAAGAAAGCTGAGTGCCTAAGAACTGATGCTTTTGAACTGTGGTGTTGGAGAAGACTCTTGAGAGTCCCTTGGACTGCAAGGAGATCCAACCAGTCCATTCTAAAGATCAGCCCTGGGATTTCTTTGGAGGGAATGATGCTAAAGCTGAAACTCCAGTACTTTGGCCACCTCATGCGAAGAGCTGACTCGTTGGAAAAGCCTCATGCTGGGAAGGATTGGGTGCAGGAGGAGAAGGGGACGACAGAGGATGAGATGGCTGGATGGCATCACGGACTCGATGGACGTGAGTCTGAGTGAACTTCAGGAGATGGTGATGATCAGGGAGGCCTGGCGTGCTGCAATTCATGGGGTCGCAAAGAGTCGGACACGACTGAGCTACTGAACTGAACTAAACTGAAATTTACATTTCTCTCCTTCCCACGTTGACTTTTTTTTTTTTTACTTTATTTTACTTTACAATACTGTATTGGTTTTGGCATACATTAACATGAATCCGCCACAGGTGTATACAAGCTCCCAATCCTGAATCCCCCTCCCACCTCCAACCTCATGTCATCTCTCTGGATCATGACTTTTTGAGCCAGATAATTCCTTGCTGTATTTGGCCATCCTATGCATTATAGGATATGTAGCAGCAGCATCTTTAACTATTAGATGCTGGTGGCATCTCTGTCCCAAGCTCAGATAGCTGGTACTGAGAATCTGATAGAAATTCTTTTATTAAAAAATTGCATAACTTACAAATATATATTCAGTTCAGTGCAGTTTAGTCACTCAGTCATGTCTGACTCTGCAGTCCCATGGAATGCAGCATGCCAGGCATCCTTGTACATCACCAACTCCAGGACCTTACTTAAACTCATGTCCATCAAGTTGGTAATGCCATCCTACCATATCATCCTCCATTGTGCTCTTCTCCTCTTGCCTTGAATCTTTCCCAGCATCAGAGTATTTTCCAATGAGTCAGTTCTTCCCATCAGATGGCACAAGTGTTGGAGTTTCAGCTTCAACGTTAATTCTTCCAACAAATATTTAGGACTGATCTCCTTTAGGATGTACTGGTTGGATATCCTTGCCATCCAAGGGACTCTCAAGAGTCTTCTCTACACCACAGTTCAAAAGCATTAATTCTTCTGCACTCAACTTTCTTTATAGTCCAACTCTCACATCTGTACATGACCACTGGAAAAACCATAGCCATGACTAGATGGACTTTTGTTGGCAAAGTAATGTCTCTGCTTTTAACATGGTGTCTATATTGTTTATAACTTGTCTTCCAAGGAGCAAGCACCTTTTAATTTCATGGCTACAGTCACCATCTCTAGTGATTTTGGAACCCAAAAAGATAAAGTCTCTTACTCTTTCCACTGTTTTCCCATCTATTTGCCTTGAAGTGATGAGACTGGATGCCATGATCTTAGTTTTCTGAATGCTGAGTTTTAAGCCAACTTTTTCACTCTCCTCTTTCACTTTCATCAAGAGACTCTTTAGTTCTTCTTTGCTTTTTGCCATAAGTGTGGTGGTATCTGCATATCTAAGGTTATTAATTTTCTTTTAGCAATCTTGATTCCAACTTGTGCTTCATCCAGACAGGCATTTCACATGATGTACTCTGCATATAAGTTAAATATGCAGGTGACAGCACACAGCCTTGATGTACTCCTTTCCCTGTTTGGAAACAGTCTGTTATTCCATTTCTGGTTCTAACTGTTGCTTCCTGACCTGCACACAGATTTCTTAGGAGGCAGGTCAGATGATTTGGTATTTCCATTTCTTTCAGAATTTTCCACAGTTTGTTGTGATCCACACAGTCAAAGGTTTTCAGCTTCAACGTTAATTCTTCCAACAAATATTTAGGACTGATCTCCTTTAGGATGTACTGGTTGGATATCCTTGCCATCCAAGGGACTCTCAAGAGTCTTCTCTACACCACAGTTCAAAAGCATTAATTCTTCTGCACTCAACTTTCTTTATAGTCCAACTCTCACATCTGTACATGACCACTGGAAAAACTATAGCCATGACTAGACGGACTTTTGTTGGCAAAGTAATGTCTCTGCTTTTAACATGGTGTCTATATTGTTTATAACTTGTCTTCCAAGGAGCAAGCACCTTTTAATTTCATGGCTACAGTCACCATCTCTAGTGATTTTGGAACCCAAAAAGATAAAGTCTCTTACTCTTTCCACTGTTTTCCCATCTATTTGCCTTGAAGTGATGAGACTGGATGTCATGATCTTAGTTTTCTGAATGCTGAGTTTTAAGCCAACTTTTTCACTCTCCTCTTTCACTTTCATCAAGAGACTCTTTAGTTCTTCTTTGCTTTTTGCCATAAGTGTGGTGGTATCTGCATATCTAAGGTTATTAATTTTCTTTTAGCAATCTTGATTCCAACTTGTGCTTCATCCAGACAGGCATTTCACATGATGTACTCTGCATATAAGTTAAATATGCAGGTGACAGCACACAGCCTTGATGTACTCCTTTCCCTGTTTGGAAACAGTCTGTTATTCCATTTCTGGTTCTAACTGTTGCTTCCTGACCTGCACACAGATTTCTTAGGAGGCAGGTCAGATGATTTGGTATTTCCATTTCTTTCAGAATTTTCCACAGTTTGTTGTGATCCACACAGTCAAAGGCTTTGGCATAGTCAATAAAGCAGAAGTAGATGTTTGTTTCTGGAACTCTCTTGCTTTTTTGATGATCCAATGGATGTTGGCAATTTGGTCTCTGCTTCCTCTGCCTTTTCTAAATCCAGCTTGAACATCAGGGAGTTCATGGTTCACATGTTGAAGCCTGGTTTGGAGAATTTTTAGCATTACTTTACTAGCGTGTGAGATGAGTGCAATTGTGTGGTAGTTTGAACATTCTTTGGCATTGCCTTTCTTTGGGATTAGAATGAAAATTGATGTTTTCTTGTCCTGTGGCCACTGATGAGTTTTCCTAATTTGTTGGCATATTGAATGTAGCTCTTGCACAGCATCATCTTTTAGGATTTGAAATAGCTCAACTGGAATTCCATCACCTCCACTGGCTTTGTTTGTAGTGATGCTTTATAAGGCCCACTTGACTTCGCATTCTGGGATATATTAAAATCACACAAAGGATTTTTAGTTTTCTTATTTTTAGAAATTAAAACTCTGTTATACCCTCTTCTCCGTTTCTCCCAGACAAGTAAGTAAGTCACCAACCTACCTTTTTTTATTGCCGCACAGTCCTCCATGGTACAGAGGTATTTTTAGTGATATAGCGTTTTTAGCCATAAACACCTTTTATACATTCACTGTTTCTATTCACTGTTTAGGACCAAACACACAATCCTGCAATAAGTACCTTTGTAGTTGTACCCAGCCATGCTGCCACTTTGATTTCTATGGTTTACCTTTCCTGGAGTGATTTCTCTATGATAAGTATGTTTATGTTTGATGGAAATGGATAGTGATAAATTGATTTCCTAAGAAACTGAAATGATACACCTTTTCTCCAGCAGTGCTTGAAGGCCCACACTTCTTCCTGCCTCCTCACCAATCAACACGGCTTCTCAAGGCTCTACTGTATTTCCAATCTAATAGGTCTAAATTGTTGTCCCATTCTTACCATAATTTTCATTCCCCTGACTAGCAGGGAGGTTGAAGACTCAACTGGAAAAGTGTGACATCAGATAACTGCAGGGCTCCACATGCATGCAAAGAACACTCTAGGCTAGCTTCCCCTGAACCAAAAAAAAAAAAAAGTTATATAGATTTAGATATTTTGTTCAGCATCATTCAGAGAAAAAAGGCTTACAATCAAATTGTTCTTTGAGTGTATCTCATATTTGGTATTTGTTGGTATTTGTGTTTTGAGGATGTCTGCCCACTAAACAGGAATTTGGAAATGTGTCCACTGGTGGAGAGTACGTTTCTGATGCTGCATTAGGTATTTTCAGTTTTTAGGAATGTGCCATGATGGGAAATCAGATCAACTGCAAAGTGAGTGGCTTCTGGTTTTAGGGTAAGGGAAAATGAAATGTTCTGGGAGGGAGGGTGAAGTCCGTGTAATTCGGGACCCAGATGAGCTGTCAGTTTGAAGCTGCTGTAGGGTCTTTAAAGCATCGGCAGCAACATAGCTCCACAGAGGATGGACTGGAGAAACTAGGTTTATACTGTAGTGAAAGGATGGAGGGGAAATTCAGTGTTAGAAATAGAGGAAAAATTTTATATATTTACCTTGCAATTTCATTATCAAGCAAAACAGAAAAGAATACTCATTTCACTTTGAATTTTTTTTGAAAAGATTGTATTCATTACAAAAGAACACATGGTCATGAGAGAGCATTTGAAAAATAATTTTAGTAGACATCTAGCAATGGTGGTCTGGAGACGGTACTTCCAAACAAGTTTGATTGGAAGTTAGTGAACATGTCTCCCAGATTCTAAGACTGGGCTAATTGTCAGTCTCAGTTTTTAGTATGACTTTCAAAGTATTCTGGATCTTTTAAAATCCAGAAGTTGAGGCAGATCATTTGGAATCTCCTGAATCTGAGGCTCTACATTTAAACTTAAAATTCTTATATTGTTTTTATATGCTATTTTCCTATTGATTTATTTCTCAAAAGAAATTTGTAATGACAACAAACAATTCTTATATAATAAACAGAATTTCCAGAGCTAGCCACACACACATATACAGGTTAATGATTACCTTTATTTCTAGCTCTGTCTGAAGCCAGGTTTAAGTAATGTACTAAGTTTGAGAGATTCCCTTCTATAGTCACTGATTTATTTAGTCCCTCAGTTGTGTCTGATTCTTTGCAACCCCATGGACTATAGCTCCTCTGTCCATAGTCTCTCGCCAGGCAAGAATACTGGAGTGCGTTGTCCTTTCCTCCTCTAACCATCTGTAGTTGCTCAGGTAAACCTAATTTCAATACAAACAAATGCCAAGTAGGACAAGCAGCTGATGTAAAGGGGTAAAGGAGTAATTAAATGTTTCAATAACCTGTGTTAACACAAAGTTAATCATCATAATAGTAATAAAAATAGAAATTGAGATTACAAATATCCCACACTTCTAGGTCATCAAAGAGCCCCAGGCTGGGCTCCTTCTGTTCTTTAGTAACTTCCCACTAGCTATCTAGTTTACACATGATAGTATATATATGTCAATACTTTCTCAATTTATCCCACCCTCACATCTTCCCACTGTGGCCACAAGTCTGTTCTCTACTAGGTTCATCAATACCAATAAATGATTATTTAGTAGAACTGGTTTGACATTGGTTGAGAACTCTCAGCTGAAAAGCTGTAGACATGGAATTTTATATTTTTTTAATTGGAGTATGATTTATTTACAATGTTGTGTTAGTTTCGGTGTACAGCAAAGGGATTTGGTTATACATACACATATAAATATATTCTTTTTAATAGTCTTTTCCATTATGGCTTATTACAGGACATTGGATATAGTTCTCTGTGCTTCATGGTAGACTTTGTTGTTTATCTATTTTATATACAGTAATTTATCTCCTGACCCAAACTCCTAACTTATTTGGCTCCCACTCCCTTTCCCCTTTGGCAACAATCAGTTTGCTATGTCTGTGAGTGTTTCTATTTTGTAAGTAAGTGCAGTTGTGTCATATTTTAGATTACACATATAATGATATCATACGACATTTGTCTTTCTCTGACTTCACTTAGTATGGCAGTCTCTAGGTCCATCCATGTTGCCATAAATGGCTCTATTTCATTCTTCGTTATAGCTGAGTAATATTCTATTGCATATATGTACCACTTCTTTATTCATTCCTCTGTTGATGGACATTTAGGTTGCTTCCATATCTTAGCTATTGTAAATAGTGCTGCAGTGAACATTGAGGTGCATCTAACTTTTCAAAATATTATTTTCTCTGGATGTGGAATGTGTGGATTTTCCCTGGAGCGGGATAATATTGCAGTTCTATTTTCAGTTTTTTGAGGAACCTCCATACCTTAGTGGCTGTACAAATTTACATTTTCACCAACAATGTAGGAGGGGACTTTCTTCTCAATACCTTCTCCGTCATTTATTATTTGAAGATTTTTTAATGATGACTGTTGTGATGTGATACCACATTGTAGTTTTGACTTGAATTTCTCTAATAATTAATGATATATAGCATTTTTTCTTATGTCTGTTGACCATCTGTATATCTTTTTCAGAGAAATGTTTATTTAGATCGTATGCCATTTCTTGATCGGGTTGTTTGTGCTTTTTTTGTGTGTTTGAGTTGAATGAGCTGTTTGCATATTTTGGAAAATAAGCCCTTGTTTGTTGTATCACTTACAAATATTTTCTCTCAGTCTGAATGATGTGCTATTTTATTAACTGCTTTGCAACAACCTCCCTGTGTAGTGGAATTTTCCATGTAATACAAGTCCATGGAGGAGGTGATCAGACCATAAAAGCACTACTTCCTCCTGAATCACCAAACCTTGCCCGGTAGAACTTTAGTCCCTTGCATCTTTACGCTGCTTCTCTAAAACCTCAGTCACTCAAAATTATTCTTCAGTAAACATTAACTGAGCATCTAATATGTGACCAACAGTGCACGGATGCTACAAGATATAAATATGAAAATGGATGTGACTATGTTTCTTCTGTGGCAGAGACCATGATTCTATAAACAAATGGTTCTGTAAGCCTGTGTGTTATTATAGGTGCACAAAACATGAAAGAGAGTCACTGTATCTGCCTAGATAAATCATAAACACCTTCCTTGGGGTGGCGCTTGGTGTGGGCACTGAAGTCTTCATTAAAGTCAGGAATTTACAAAACAGGTATCTCAGTTCCATAATTCTTAGCACCTCTAGCTCCATGACTTTAACCTAAGGCTATAAAGAAGTCCCAGAACAGAACTACATAGACTCAGGACAGTACCTAACCTTATCAATCTTATAAGCAACTGTGAACAAGGTCTTTCCACAAGTGTAAGAGTCCTTGGTGTCCTGTGAACCATGCCATTCAGCAACATGTCTTCTACATCAATTAAGCTGTCCAAGGGGATCAGGAAGAGCAAAGGAGCGGGAGGCAGAATTTCCACCCACAGAAGAATGTGGCACCAGTGGGACTAGACTCTGTGAAAAAGATGCACCCAGTCCTTGGTGGAGACTGGAGCATCTCCACCAAGAGATGTTGTAGAATGTTGTGTGTAGAAATAATACAATATTCACTACACCCTTAGGTCACAAGCAAAGGACAAGCTGAATCAGGTACTCCAACCCTTGCCTTGTCATTGAGATTTAACTGGACAAAGTTTGTAAAGGCAATGATGATAGTTTAGACAGAAAAACATTACCTCATCTTTTCACTGGCTCCTTTGAAATTCTGCCTTCTATTGCCCACATTGAACATCAAAATAAGGGAGAAAATTTGTGGGGTGTTTAGAGACA
>SJYC01046875.1:0-19149 GCA_006408675.1 Madoqua kirkii | reverse complement strand
CTAGTTTATCTTACCAACATTTTCTGAATCAAATCAACAGAATAGTTTTGAAGATACATTACATGTAGATTCTGTACATTTCTACTCAGATGATTAACAGTAAAATTTCTGAGCCGCAAAAACATACATAATGAAGTCTTTGTACATTCTAAGACTGTAGTAGTGAGCATTGGTTACCTTATGACCTTACCTTTCAAGGCCTTCTCGTTCAGTGCTTTACCAGATATTTTAGAAATATAGACAGACCAGGCTTTTGTGCGTCTCCCCAAAGGGGCTACTGCTTTAAGCATCATTCAAATGCTTCCTTTAAAACTTGCCACTTTTCTGAAGACTTCAACTTACAGTAGCTTACACTTTCCTATACTATCCCCAGACATCACCTTAACTGTACATGGCAGATAGTGTCTTTGATAGTTATATTTCTCTAGAGAAGAGAACAAGTTTTGAACATCAAACCAAGAAACTCATTCCTTTAAGGGGCTGGAGAAGTATTTGCAGAAATGTCACAGAAAAGAGGCTTCCTAAAACCAAATATATTCTTTACATTCTTTCCCTAACACTTGGCATTTCCCTGAAATTCTCCTGGTTCTGGTGTAACCCATTTCAGGACAACATCCTTTTTGACCTATGCCAGGGATAAAGTCAAAATAGATGTCAAGTAGAAGGATGGCTGTTTCCTCTTTGTGCCTGGACACCCTACCTTTACAGGCTGTCTTCTGTTGGTCAAGTTCACTTTCTCTGGCAGGCAGGCCAGCCAACCTGTCAGTTATGGTATAGAACCATTATGGTCTCATATCTAACCTCAGCCACAACCAGGAAGAGCCAATAGAAGGTGCAAGAAAATGGTACATTTTCAAGTTAGTACATTTAAGAAGCTTATCTGAATGGGTTTTCAAAGCAAGAAGTACAATTGATGATAAGGAATTGGAGGGAGATAAAAGAACAAAGGGGTTGAGAAATAGAGAAAATAAGAAGAGGAACAGAAGGACAGTCATAGAGAATAAAAAAGAAGTGTTTTCCTGTATCTACTGAGTATATGAATGAGTATAGTTAAAGGATCTGGGATAAATTATACAACAATTGATAATGCCAAAGAATATTTTACTTTGGAATTAAAGGATATTGACATTTATTCATCAAATGTCTATGATACCACTCATAATTCAATTCCTGTAATTATATTACCACAGTAAAAATGCTCTAAGAGTTGATATTTACATGTTGGAGCAAACAGAAAAATGATTTAACATAATAAATATAGAGCAAGAGTGAGAAAGGATACACAGAGGAAAGACACTGACTATAATCTTTGGTGTAGGGAAGGATTCCAAGAGGAGGCAACAGTTGAGATGTAGAAGTGGGGAAAGCTTTGCTTCCAGGGAAAATAACTGGAGAATGCCAGTGCACATCTGCCTTTTTGATATACAAATAGGAGATTCAGACAAGATAAGTATCTGCTACCATGACCTCACTTCATTTCACCAAATCCATCTGATCCATCTGAATAAGCATTTTTATGAAGATCTATTTTCCTAGAACATAAGAAGTTCTATACTGGCTCCCATGTTGAGAGGAGAATTATCAAAGGACAAAGAAGGGAATTAACATTAAGAGTTTGTTATAGGTTCAGTGCTGCTTTACTCATAGGGGATTCAATCATATGACTATTCTGCACAAGAATATTTGTCTCCAGTTCACCTAAGAGGAACTGAGCCTCACTTTAGTTAAGCAGCTTGCTTCCCAGTTGGCTCAGATGATAAAGAATCTGCCTGCAATGCAGGAGACATAGGTTCAATCCCTGGATCAGAAGGCCTGCCTGGAGAAGAGCATGGCTAACAACTTCAGTATTCTTGCCTAGGGAATTCCATGGGCAGAGCAGCCTGAGAGGCTACAGTCCACCGGGTTGCAGAGTTGGACATGACTAAATAACACTAACAAGGGTACATAGTCTGGAGACTTGTGCTGGCAGTGCCTTGGAAAAAGAGAAACATCCTGTCTGATGGCAGAGCTCTGGTCCTACAGCTACTGGTTAGGACATTTGCCACTAAGCATCTGAGCAAGTTAAGGAAGTCACTTGATTTCTCTGGGCTTTTGTGATGGCTTTATAAAGCAAGGAAATCAACCCAAGGGTACTGTAAATATCAGTTCAGTTCAGTTGATCAGTCATGTCTAACTCTTTGTGACGCCATGAACCACAGCACACCAAGCCTTCCTGACCATCACTAACTCCTGGAGTCCACCCAAACCCATGTTCATTGAGTCGGTGATGTCATCCAACCATCTCATCCTCTGATGTCCCCTTCTCCTCCTGCCATCAATCTTTCCCAGCATCAGGGTCTTTTCAAATGAGTCAGCACTTCGCATCAGTTGGCCAAAGCACTGGAGCTTCAGGTTCAACATTGGTCCTTCCAATGAACACCCAGTACTGATCTCCTTTAGGATGGACTGGTTGGATCTCCTTGCAGTCCAAGGGACTCTCAAGAGTCTTCTCCAACACCACAATTCAAAAGCATCAATTTTTCAGCGTTCAGCTTTCTGTCTAGTTCAACTCTCATATCCATACATGACCACTGGAAAAACCATAGCCTTGACTAGATGGACCTTTGTTGACAAAGTAATGTCTCTTCATTTTAACATGCTGTCTAGTTTGGTCATAACTTTCCTTCCAAGGAGTAAACAACTTTTAATTTCAGGGCTGCAATCATCATATGCAGTGATTTTGGAGCCCAGAAAAATAAAGTCAGCTACTGTTTCCACTGTTTCCCCATGTATTTCCCATGAAGTGATGGGATCAGATGCCATGATCTTCGTTTTCTGAATGTTGAGCTTTAAGCCAGCTTTTACACTCTCCTTTTTCACTTTCATCAAGAGGCTCTTTAGTTCTTCACTTTCTGCCATAAGGGTGGTGTCATCTGCATATCTGAAGTTATTGATATTTCTCCCAGCAGTCCTGATTCCAGCTTGTGCTTATTCCAGCCCAGCGTTTTTCATGATGTACTCTGCATATAAATTAATAAGCAGTTAAATAAGTTAAATAAAACAGCCTTGACATACTCCTTTTCCCATTTGGAACCAGTCTGTTGTTCCATGTCCAGTTCTAACTGTTGTTTCTGTTATGCCCGCAGTCCAAGTCCCCAAAGCTGAGAAAACAAGACATCCACGGCAATGCAAAAGCAAGAAGAGTTTTATTACTAGCTCGAGCTAGGACCCAAGCCACCTCCAGCGCAGTGGAGTGGTGCAAGGGCATGGAGCCCTGAATTACAGCAGTATTTATAGACTTAGAACAAAGACAGGGAGTTGGCAAGGGCGGATTGGTTGCAAGGGGTTCTTGGCATCTATTAATTGGCTAAATTTTGTACATGTGGGCTCACTTAAGGGACTTTTCATGTTATCTGGGCTAGCTCTAACCAGGCTACGGGGAATATGCTGACTGGATGAGTCTCAAGGTCGGGGGGATGATGATCTCTGCTCCTTCTGGGCAGTGACCCAGCTTTTTCTGTGATTGTAGCTCTGGCTACTTTAGTCCTTGAAGCTTGTCATGGCTTCTGTCAGGTCTCAACAGTTTCCTGACCTGCATACAGGTTTCTCAAGAGGCAGGTCAGGTGTTCTGGCATTCCTATCTCTTTCAGAATTTTCCACAGTTTTTGTGATCCACACAGTCAAAGGCTTTGGCATAGACAATAAAGCAGAAACAGATGTTTTTCTGGGACTTTCTTGCTTTTTCCGTGATCCAGCAGATGTTGGCAATTTGATCTCTGGTTCCTCTGCCTTTTCTAAAATGAGCTTGAGCATCTGGAAGTTTATGGTTCATGTATGCTGAAGCCTGGCTTGGAGAATTTTAAGCATTGCTTTACTAACATTTGTGATGAGTGCAATTATGTGATAGTTTGGGCATTCTTTGGCATTGCCTTTCTTTGGGATTGGAATAAAAACTGACCTTTTCCAGTCCTGTGGCCACTGCTGAGTTTTCCAAATTTGCTGGCATATTGAGTGCAGCACTTTTACATACAGAAAGCTTTCTTTACATTTTTGCATCTGTAGTGAAAACTGATTTTTAAAATTTATTTCATTTTTAATTAATTTATTTTTATTTTTATTTATTTATTTAAAAAATTTTAAATGTATTTATTTTAATTGGAGGTAAATTACAGTATTGTATTGGTTTTGTCATACATCAACATGAATCTGCCACAGGTATACATGTGTTCCCCATTTTGAACCACTCTCCTTCCTCCCTCCTCATACCATACCTCTGGGTCATCCCAGTGCACCAGCCCCAAGAATCCGGTATCATGCATCAAACCTGGACTGGCAATTCATTTCATATATGATATTATACATGTTTCAATGCCATTCTCCCAAATCACCCACCCTCTCCCTCTCCCACAGATTCCAAAAGACTGTTCTATACATCTGTGTCTCTTTTGCTGTCTCATATACAGGGTTATTATTACCATCTTTCTAAATTCCATATATATGTATTAGTATAATGTATTGATGTTTTTCTTTCTGGCTTACTTCACTCTGTATAATAGCCTCCAGTTTCAATTTATTTATTTTTAATTGAAGGATAATTTCTTTACAATATTCTGTGGGTTTCTGCTATACATCAACATGAATGAGTCACAAGTATACATATGTCACCTCCCTCTTGAACCTCCCGCCCACCAGTAATCTGATTTAATAAGCACTTTTCTGGATGGAAGTAAATATAGGTAAATTTACTCTGCTTATGAGACAAAAAAATATTATTTGATGTTGCTTCATAGTTAGAACCACCAGGATAACAGAAAGCTGGAAATCAATGAATTGACTATTCCTTCCAATTTCATAAGTCTTTGGTAAAGTTATTTAACACATAAACTACTGTGTACTTTAAAAGATAATTAATAAGAGGGAAGATCAATAAGGTGGTTGTGTTTCAGGGCTGAATCAAGGTGGAGCTGACCTGAAGGAAAATATGTAGACTTGGAACTTAAAGAGAATATCATGAAAGTGTGTGCTGGACTCATGGTAGGGCTGCAGAATTATAGTTTGGCCTCACTGAGCTAGGTCTTTAGGGAATGGAGAGATGTAGATGACATCTTACAAAGTGCTACAAGGATCTCAATAGATGACCAGTCTAGGAAGTACATTTTCATAGTAAGTTACCACTACTATGAGTCAATACAATGACTGTTGTTCTCTGCCTCATTCTCAAGGTCTTAGCACATTGATATGAATCTGAGATCAGATTTCTATTCTGTCTTTCCCAACTTTTCACAAAAAGAGAAGAGAGAGAAAGAGAGAAAAGATGAAAGTCATAGCAGCACCATAAGATGACAGTGTGACAGTAAACTAATGCCTTGAAACTGGAGATTTGTTTGCATATTTGGAGTATGGTGGAAGCTGGAATATAAAGGGAAATCCATAGAACCAAGTGTACTCTGCAAGCTGCCAGCTGTCTTCCCAAACATGGTTTGTTCTAGAGTCAGAAATGCAGTGTGTTTCCGATAGAAATCCATACAACTGCTCCATTGTCCATATGCTTTGAGGCAATGGAAGTATATACCATAACCTCCCCCATATTTGCATAACACAGTGCCTCAAACTCCCATATGAATTTTCCCATTCCCACACAATCCAGAAATGAAAACTTGGAAGGAAATAAAAAACCTAGGTAAAAAGTCATATCAGGGAGTGGTCACCCACAAAAGTGAAAACTACAGAGAGGGTTGGAAATAAGAATAGTCATAGGAGGTACTCCAGGGAACTGCAATTTTCCCTGAGCTTCATCTTGTCTCAGCATCACAGAGTCTTAGGTAGTGAGGACAGGGTGGGTCACATTTCAGTTACAGAAAGATGCAGAAATAGAACTACAGACTTAGAGAGCAATTTATGGTTACCAAATGGGAAAGGGGGCAGGTGTGAGGGATAAATTAGGAGTTTGGGATTAACAGACACAAACTATTATATATAAGATAGATAATAAACAAGGACCTACTGTATAGCACAGGAAACACTATTCAATATCTTATAATATCCCATAGTTGAAAAAAATCTGAAAAAGAAAAAATGTATGTGTATAACTAAGTCATTTTGCTGTATACCTGAAACTAACATAGTATTTTAAATCAACTGTATTTCAATTTTAAAAGTATTTTAAAAGTCTGAAAAAAGGATGCATTTGATAAAAGTCTGTTTTAGATTTCAAGTTTGTCTAAGAGATTCAAACAGCATGGTGCCCCTGATCAGACAGAATCAAATCATTTACTTCTTAAACAAGAGTGATTCCTGAAACTTCGAGAGGAGTCAAGAAGACATGATTCTAATGAAACAAGAACATGAATATGTAAAAAATAAGTAGGGATAAAGAGACATCAAGGATTAAATAAGAAAAGATTGAAAGGAGATTTAAAATGGCCAGGTATAATGCATTGTCTCCTTCCCTGGAGGCACTAAGGGAAGTAGTGAAAGTGTTAGTTGCTCAGTCATGTCTGACTCTGTGACCCCATAGACTCCACTCCAGTATTCTTGCCTAGGAAATCCCATGGGCAGAGGAGCCTGGTGGCCTATTGTCCATGGAGTCACAGAGTCAGACACAACTGAAACAACTCAACATGCATACATGCATGGACTGTAGACCTCCAGGGTCCCCTGTCCATGGGATTTTCCAGGTATGAATAGTGGAGTGGGAAACCATTCCCTTCTTCAGGGGATCTTCCCAACCCAGAGATCAAACCTAGGTCTCCTGCTTTGCAGGCAGATTCTTTATAATCTGAGCCACCAGGGAAGCTTTGCAGAAATGTAAACAAAAGTGAAGGGAAAAAATAAACCCAAAATTTGAAAAACTAGTCCAGAGCATATGAGATCTGAAGAATGACTTTAGTTCTTTACTTTACTTTACTTCTTTAGTTTCTGACAGTTCCTCAAAAGAGAATCATAAAAGCGCATTCTCAAGGAAAGCTGTTGTATATTAGACTCATTGTAAGGGGGAAGAATACATGTTGTCAGAATCTTAGTCATGTCTAGGAGGGGAAAGGCAGAGAAGAATATTTTTAAGAGTTAAAGACCTGGGCTGCAGTTTTTGAAGAATGATCTTGCAGGATAGAGGAAATGGTTGGAGCTGGCCAGAGTTTGTACCCAAGACCTCTGAATCTGGTGGCATAGGGAATTAAGAACTCTGGAGTGAGTCTTGATGGATGAACTGTTAGTCTTCATTAGATAATTATTTTACATGGTGCATGGTTTTTATCTCAAAAAACAAGCATTTCTTAGGCAAAGGGTCGTCTCTTTTCCTTCTTCTCAGTATTGTGTGATATACATAAAATTAAGTTGGCTTTAGTTCTGAATAGACAATCTGCTTTATTTCTGACTAGATGTTAGTTTCATTTATTCTCTTATTTTTAAAAATAAATTTTACCATATGTAGTTTTTATCATAAATTTTGCATAAGTGTAGCCCTGCCTTTTCAGAACCACAATAAGACTGATCATCAGTTTAAGAAAAATTCATTTCCATTGTGTCTCAGATATAATGCTAGTCCCATGCATGAATTCTTTCTTCTTTAAGAATAGTTTTCTTTTAAATTAGGTTCTGTTCTCTACACTCCATATTTATAAGGCTTTTTCCTTATCACTTTTCTTTTCTGTATAATTTATATTTTCTAAAAGAAGTGAGATATTTTTAAAAATTAAAATAGGCAATTAGCATATGTGTACAAGAAAGGATCAGAGGACACAGGCTCAAAAGTATTTACAAAGTCTGTTTTTCTGGAAAATGGGTCAAGTAGGTGAATTTTTAAACATCTATTATTCTCATTTTCCACGTATCTTTAAGGAATAGGTATAATTTTTGCCATAGGTGAAAATCTCATTTTGATTTTGCTGTTGTTTAGTCACTAAGTCATATCTGATTCTGCCACCCTATGGACAAGACTGCTCTATCCAAGGGATTTCTCAGACAACCCAAGTGGGTGCCATTTCTTTCTCCAGTGGATCTTCCTGATCCAGAGATTAAATTCACATCTCCTACACTGGAAGGTGGATTCCTTACCACTGAGCCACCAAGGAAGTCCCATTTTAATTTTACAGAAAAATATAATAGAAGATACGTGCAAGCTTCCAGGGTCTCATTTTCTGTTCTTTGCTTTTGGAATATCCATGTCCCCTGTGGGAGATGGGCTGGTGGAACTGAGCAGGGCTGGTCAATTTAATAACAAATAGCCCCAGGCAGCAAGCACTATCATCAACATCTCAATGAGCCAACTTTTCCACATAGACTCTTCTCACTGCCTGAGTCATAAGCCTTCTTTGATAGAAAAGCTGGAAAAGTTGAATAACTTTCCTTCTGGTAGTTCATTGCACAGATGAAGCCAGAGGTTCGCTCTCCATGATCCTCTTGGAAAATGAGTGCTTCCTTTTTCAGGAGTGAATTCAATGTCGCATCAGGCAAAATGCCTGCATCAGTTTGTCAGTTTTATGGACACAATCCATTTTGATATTTTCAGCATAAGAGGTCTAAACATAAAAGTGAAACCTGGATATTTCTAATTTGTATTCACTAGACATGATAAAAAGTCGTGGATATTGAAAAGGAAGGAGGACATTTATTTTCCATGGTTGGAAAAGCTGACTCCATGAGCTCATTTAACATTTGTCAATCCAGCATCAATAAATCTGCAACAGAAACGTTCCCGGATAGGGAGAGTCAAAGAAGACCTCACGGGCCTTGGTTCTTGGTAAAGACGCAAAGAAGAATCTAAGTTCTTAACTCCTGTCAAAAACAAGTTTATTAAAGAAAGAACAGAAAGAAAACCTCAAAGGAGAGGTGGGTCATGCCAAGAGAGGCACTGACACTGGAATGATGAGGTGCAGGGGTTTTCAAGAAAGGGCTTTTACATAGCTGGGCATGGACTGATAGTTTTGATTGATAGTTGTAAGTTGCATAGTAACAGGCTCTATTGTGCATGTCTTTCCTATAATTCAATCTGTTATAATAGATGTATGTATGTGTAGAATATTTATGAACCCTTAATAAGCTCCTAGCTGCCTAAGTCACTTGAAGACACAGCTCTGCATCAAGGTCACATGTACCAGAGGTGGAAAAGCCCTTGTGGTTAGTCTGTATCACTGTGCATCTAGGACGCATGCTCCAGAGTTGGCAAAGTCTCTGGTTACTTTGTAACATATCTGTGAGCTTTCCTGGGCCACACTGGGGCATGTCTGGAGTGGAGTTTTGAGATAAGCTTGAATCTTTTTCAGCTAGGCCATTCTCTTTGCTCATGCCTAACCTCCCACCTAACATAAACAGAAGTGACTCTATCTTTCCCTAATGAATTAAAGAAATATATATTTATTTACTTATTTATTTGGCTGTCCCAGGTCTTAGTTGCAGTATGCAAGATCTAGTTCCCTGGCCAGGGATCAAATCCAGGCCCTTTTCATTGGGAATATGAAGCCATGGGACCAGCAGAGAAGTCCTGTTCTTCATGAATTTATAATTCTGTGGGTGTTAACTGTGGGTGATATAAATGCTTGTAGATGAAATATAAACGAAAGTTCCCCTCTCTAAGCCTTAGCAGTATGGATAAATATATTTGAACCAAATGATAGAGTCAAGAATGTCACATGATTTGAAAACTATCTTTAGTAAAACCATTATGAAATATGATAAAATTATAATTCTTTGAAGATATCAAAATTAAAGATAATCTATTTTTATTAAAATATATGGGCACATCTTTTAGCTTCTCTACAATGACTGACTGCAGTGATTAAAGTTAGAAGGAAACTGTTGTCCACTGGTCATGAAAGCACACTGACTGGATATCTCTGCCTTCACTTGGCTGTCAATTTAAACTGTTTTCAGCCTTCCAGATCCACCTTAGTTTTGACCTTATAGGGAGCCCATCCTACCCATCCTCTGCCTAACCCTGTCTACACTCCACTGCTCAACAGTGGACTTGATGCTAAGTAAGCACACACAACACTGCCAAGAAATGATTGGCCATATTTTTTTTTCTATATCTATTTAATCATTCCTTAATAATTATTTACAACCACACCTACTGTATGACAACCAGTCTCTTTGAGCAGCTCAAGACATAGCAGAAAATAATCAGAGAACCTGACTTATATAAAAAGATAGAGAAGACAGATACTGAAACAGTAACACACAAGTAAGTTTTATTCATTACAGCTTTGTGGTTATGAAGGTACTATAATTGTTTGCAATGCCTCATTTTAATTGTCTTGTTGGTGGATATCAATCAGGACACGTGCAGCTGTAATTCCACTATAAATCATATTTTATGCCTTCATTCTTCTATAGTTCTCTGGATATTTCATCCTTTGGGATTTCCTCTTATATCAGTGGTAAACTCTTATCAGATTCAGTTGTAGAATTTTTTTTTTCTCTAACTGGATCTCATCTATTCTCACATTTCCAAATGTACATCTCCAAATGGACACAGATCCTAACTTCTAGATCCTAGATCCACCTGCCTTCTCATTTCCCTTGTACCAACTGCACATGCCCCAAACAAAACAACTTTATCTCCAAATTTACTCCATCCTCAGCTTTCAAAATCTTAACGAATGACACTTCAGTCTTTCCAACAGCCTACAGACCTTAGATGCATCCTTGCAACTTTTCTTCTGTTCACAGGAGACATAATCTGATTTAAGCCTTGAAAAGACGACTCTGACTTCTATGTTGAGAAGAGAGTGCAGAGAGATAGAGAGTTAAGGCAGAGACGCTGTCAGGGTAAGGGTGTTACTGGCTTAGAGCACAGAGTGGTGATCTTGGGGTGGTGAAAATGGGATTTTGTATACACTTTTGAAGGTAGAGCTGATGAATTGTTATGAGATGTGAATAACCTTTTTTAAACATTTATTTTATTGACGTGTAGGTGATTTACAATGCTGTGTTAGTATTTACTGTGCAGCAAATTGATTTAGTTATAGAAATAAACATTCTTTTCCATATTCTTTTTCATTATGGTATATCACAGGATATTGAATATAGTTTCCTGTGCTACACAGTGGGCTTCCTTATAGCTCAGTTGGTAAAGAGTTTGTCTTCAGTGTAGGAGACCTGGGTTCGATTCCTGGGTCAGGAAGATCCCCTGGAGAAGGACATGGCTACCCACTCCAGTATTCCTGTCTGGAGAAACCCATGGATGGAGGATCCTGGAAAGTTACAGTCTATTGAGTCACAAGAGTCCGACATGACTGAGCAACTAAGCACACAAACACACAAGTGCTATATAGTAGGACTTTGTTGTTTATCCATTTTATATATAATAGTTTGCATCTGCTAATCCCAAATCCCAATCTTTCCCTTTCTAATTAATGGAGTTCAAAGAACAAAACAACATTTAATTTTACAACCCAGGTGAGCCAGGATTTGATCCTTCATCAGTATGTCTCCTAAGATTAAATTCTTTAATTCTTTAATTATAGTCAATGACAAACCCATGTGACTCTTCTTAAAATTGATTAGATCCCACCGTGACCAGTGAAAGGCCCTGAACAAAGCTGAGGCGCAGCCAGGATGAA
Organism: Madoqua kirkii; assembly: GCA_006408675.1. Taxonomy (NCBI): domain Eukaryota; kingdom Metazoa; phylum Chordata; class Mammalia; order Artiodactyla; family Bovidae; genus Madoqua; species Madoqua kirkii. The sequence goes on along the minus strand of SJYC01046875.1, from coordinate 7,609 downwards.
GCAAAATATAAACTTGAAACCTCTATGATCACAGAGAACCGAGGATTTCTGGTAATACCACTGGACAAGAAGTCGTACATGCTGTTCATCTCATCTCCTTGTAGCAATAAGGGAATGGGATGTTTCTGGTGTTTCAGTCTCTGAAACTACCAAAATGTTGGCAGAGGAGAGAACATCATATGTATTAGGATATTTTCTAAAGCAGGTGCAAGCATACCATAGAGAACTAGCTCAGGCATTTTCTGAGATTACAGAAAACACGGTGAGTTGTTTAAATCCAGTGACCATATGCTCATTAAGTTTCCTCTTTACCAAACAAAACTTTTCTAATCATGAGATATGAAGCCTTTACTTGCTGCTGTTAACCCCTTTACTCTTAGTACCTGGTCAGTCCCCGGCACACAACACATTCTTAATAAATACTTGATGTTGAATGATTCAATTAATATAATCAGCAAGTATATGCACGTACCAGGAAAACAGTGCTCCAAATTAGACAGGTATGCTGGGTTTTGTGATGTTGCCTGGGAAACAGACTCTGGGACAGAGATTAGTGTGTAGGAGGCTTCTATGGAGGTGATTTGGAATAACAATTGGAAGGAAGAGAAGGCAGAATGGTAAGGCAGAGGGAGAAGCCTGGGCTGTAATGCACTCAAAACCAGAGTTTCCTGTCTCACAGGCAGCACCGGAGCTCAGAAAGCCCTTGGAAATAGAGGGGGCTGAACATTACTCCAGTCACCCATAGCCACAGACTTAGGCTGTGGCTTGAGGATGCAGGCTCTAGGATGGAGACATGATCTTGGGCAAGGGGATTCTATTCTGCTAGGGACAGTTCCCAGAAATGGAGGCAGCCTGAGGCTGTCAAGGTGTCAACATCCGCATCAGGTGAGAGAACTAAGCTCAGTCCTGAAGCAGGATCTGGGCCAAGTAGACTGGTGCCCATCAAAGGTGGATTTTGTGACTAAGTCAATATCCTGTTTAGGTAGAGGTCTGATACAGAGTCAGAGGAAAGAAAAAAAGTGATTAGAAATTCAACATGGCCCTTTAGGATAATGATTAGTTTAAGTCAGGAACAAATACACGTACATTTGAACTGGTGAATGCAGGGAGGGTGAAGGAGAAGCTTTGATGTTGGGAACTGGAGGTCTGGTTTCCAGTTCCAGCTGGTCCCCTGCAGTGTGATGGTCCCTTGTGCATTCTGCTGGCCACTCTGGCTTCAGTTTCTTGTCTAAAAGCCATATGCTAGCATACAATGATTTATGAGGCCCTTGAGTTGTAAACGTTTCTCCATCTGAACCGCAGTAAAATTTTGACTCTCTCACGTGACTGAAAATTATGAAACTTTCCAAAGTGCTAACTTTCTAATATGGCCTTTTAATTGCCTGGAAAAATTAATTTTTGAATGTACTTGCTGCTCAGCTGTGAATCTGAGCAAACATCTCATTTTGATCAAAGATGCAGCACATTTGTATAATTTTTTTTTTTAGATTCCACATGTAAGTGATATCATATGATATTTGTCTTTCTCTATCTGACTTATTTCACTTAACATGATAATCTGCAACACAATATTGTAAATCAACTGCAAGCCAATATAAAATTTAAAAATTAATTTTAAAAAAGATGTAGCACAAGCAGGATATGAAACTCAGGGAATGTCCCGGCTCTACACGGCATGCATTTCAATGTGTATTTATCCTCCAGTTACTTGGCATACTAATTGATTTTTTTTTCATATGAAAATGCTGTAAATACTGGCTAAATTCCTTGGTTAGCTCATGTTTTAGTCTTTGAAAACTAATTGTTTATTGAAACAAGTAATTGCAACAATAAAATAGCACATTTGATTAGAGGATTGCTGAAAATTAATACAACAACAAAACAGAAACCAAAAATATAGCTTTAAAAACTGGCTTCTAAAAATTAATCATAGATATGCAAAATAAAAATGTGCTGGAAAGCCATTTTACCTGTCTGATCAACAGTCAGATCAAAATGATTTATATCACACTGTGTTGCTGAGGATATGAGGAAAGTCAGGTTCTCAGAGATGCTGGTCAGAGTGAAAATTGGTGCAACCTCTAAAGAAATCAATTTGGCAGTATCCATCAAAGTTACAAATGTGCATACTCTGACCCAGCAATTTCACTGCTAGAAATTTGTCTTGGAAATATACTTCACATGGGAAAACTAATGAAATAAATTAGTTTAGAATCTTTCCTGTAGTAACAAAAGGGTGGAAACAAAGCAAGGGTTCATCAGTAGAAGAGTGAGATACGACTGAATATACAGAGAAGTAAAAAGGAATGAAGAAACATTTTATGTACAGATATGTGTAGATACACAAACACATAATTCATCAGAAAGAAAGCAAGACAGTGAATTTATATCTATTATATATATATAGTGAATATATTCACAAAATAGTGAATATAGAGTATGTTTTCTTGGTCATTAAGACATGTCTAACTCTTGTGACCCTACAGTCTGCAGCCCACCCAACTCTTCTGTCCATAAGATTTCTCAGGCAAAAATATTAGAATGGGTTATCATTTCCTTCCCTAAAGGATCTTCCCTCCCCAGGGATTAAACTTGTGTCTCCTCCATTGTCATGTGGCTCTTTACCACTGAGATACCTAGGAAGCTGGTGTATCAAATACTATACTGTAATTTTTTTAAATGTGTATATAAAAATTTGTGTAAGTATAGGATATCTCTGAGGCTTCCCTGGTAGCTCAGTTGGTAAAGAACCTGCTTGCAGTGTGGGAGATCTGGATTCTATCCCTGGGTTGGGAAGATTCCCTGGAGGAGGGCATGGCAATCCACTCCAGTGAACAGAGGAACCTGATGGGCTACAGTCCATGGGGTCACAAAGAGTCAGATATGACTGAGCAAGTAAGCACAGCACAGAGGATATAGCTAGAAAGATGCAGAAGAAATGGTCATTGTCATTCTGGGGAGAAAAGCTGAATAGTTAAGGATAAATGATTTGGGAGGAGAATCAGAATTTAAAACGCAATCAATGTTTAGTTATGTAAAGTTTTCGTCTATTTAAGACAAACAAAATTGAAGAGCTTGATAGGTGGTGATTTGAAGATAAGTTAGTTTGATTGGAAAAGGTAAATCGAGGGGAAAAAATGGGCAACCTGGTGTTACCTGCCTGGATGAGACCCAAGTTTTCCTCAGGTCTCAGGGTTTTCCCAAGAACATGGAAGTGAAGAGAGATGAAGATTCCTGGAGAAAGGAAACATGAGAGCTTATCCACCATTTAACTGCTTGAGAAGTGTGATGACTTCAGTCTCAGTGTCTTGAAAGAGCTTAGGAATCAACACAGAAAAACATCTCACAGGCCAATGTGCATGTGTGCATGCTCAGCTCTCCAGGTTCACTGACATTTTCAGGCCGAATACTGGAGTGGATTGCCATTTCCTACTCCAGGGGATCTCCCTAACCCAGGGATCAAACTCGCATCTCCTGTGTCTCCTACATTGGCAGGTGGATGCTTTACCATTGCACCACCTGGGCAGCCTGCAGGCTACTGAACTTAAAAGAAAAAATAGTGTAGATAGGAATTAAGGAGATTCTAGAAGTAATTGAAAGCAATCAAGTATGTGGTTATTGTTATATCATTTAGTCTCCTGGCCCTTAGCTCCTGTTCAAGATTGAATGCAACCAGAGAACTTTTAAAAAATATATCTGGAATCTCACGTTAGAACAATTAGAAATGAATCTCTAGAGCGAGGATGCAGGCATTGATATTTTTGCAAACTATCCTGAGTATTAAAAAGTATTCCAGATTGGAACTAGGGTTAAAAATTTTTCTTAATATTATAACTTGTCAGATTGTGATTGGTAAGTATCAAATGACGTATAAATAGGCTATGACACATTTTTACTCCATAGAGTGTTCTAACCATAAAAGTGAAAGTGAAGTTGCTCAGTTGTGTCCGACTCTTTGCGACCCCGTGGAGGTAGCCTACCAGGCTTTTACGTCCATGGGATTCTCCAGGCAAGAATACTGGAGTGGGTTACCATTTCCTTCTCCAGGGGATCTTCTCGACCCAGGGATCGAACCCAGGTCTCCCACATTGGAGGCAGACACTTCAACCTCTGAGCCACTAGGGCAGCCTAAAAGAAGCTTTTAAAGATCTTGCTGTAATGTTCAGTACATAGAAGGTGTTCAACAAGTGACATGTATATATTACATATATTACACATACATTACATGTGTGTTTTAAAAATCTCCTTCGGACAAATGTGAGGAGGTCATAATTACATGTACAGTGATTTTACTGTGTATATTAGAACCCACTAAGGGCAATTCCCTTGAACTTACTGGAAAGAGCATCAAATTAAAATCAGAGCCATGTGGGATCAGGTGCACTAGTTACTCATATGTGGTAATGGGCACTGGTCAGTTCAACTTTTGTTTCCTCTGGCACAAAGTGGCCTGAACAACACTTATCTTGCAAGGTTATTGGGGAAAATAGACAATAAAGTTACTTCTAGAAGTGTTGTAAATAACTGGTACTCACTGTGAGGAAATCAATGTATAATGAGTATGTATTAATAAATAACTCAAAAAGTCAAAATAAACACTCTGCGGGGGAGTATACAAAAGCTTGAGGGAAAAAAAAGAAGTTTTAAATAATTATCAAGTGAGAAAACACTCAAAGGAAAATAAACTGCCAAATTCAAGCTTCCTTATGTGAATAGCATGGCAAATCTAGATCTTTTGTGCTGAACTTTGTGGTCTAGGGAAAATTAGGGAAGGGCTTCTCAGGTATCTCAGTGGTAAAGAATCCACCTGGCATGCAGGAGACACAGGAGATTCAGGCTCAATCCCTGGGTCAAGAAGATCCTCTGGAGCTGGAAATGGTCGCCCACTCCTATATTCTTGCCTGAAAAATCCCATGGACAGAAGAGCCTGGTGGGCTACAGTCCATGGGGTCACAAAGAGTTAGACATGACTGCACACATATGCGTGCAAAATGAAGAAAATGACGGATTGAAATGGCTGAAAGAAAACTAAGTGGATTATCGTGGGTTGTTCTGGAAATAGCCATCATATAGCCTGGGGATTCCAGGTCCTGTCCTTTGGAACTTGCTTTTAGGACTTCAAATACACTGACTACCTGCCTCTTCCCAGAGGGAGATCAAAAAGAACTGACAGAAGAAACTTGGATGATTCTTGAGACAGTAAAATCCTTGAGAAAAGACTAAACTCTTGTAGATCTGGAACATTTTAATCTTCTACTTCCTTCCCAAATGAAAGGAGAGACAATTAGGGAAATAAAGCTAGATATGAAGTGTAAATTGCTAGTGATAGGTTTGACACTGGACATTACAATTTGATTTCTCAGAATGGTTTAGATGCCCTTGGTTGGAGATGGAGTGTTTCTCATGGGATATGGGAAGAATATATTTGTTCTGACATGTGAATTCTTATCAGAATTGTCTTAGTCTGACAAAGTATGAAATGAGAGATAAAATGTCTAATTAAAATAACAATTTATATACAATAGAGAAGCTTTTCCCAAAGTGTCCTCTTTGGAAACATTATTACCAAAAGATCAAAGAAACAACTATAATCTAAAAGTTCCACGATAGAATAAGTTTAGAAAAAGCTGTGATAAATATGCCAAAAGGGACTTTTATTTTTAATTACAGGGCATCCCATAAACTTTCACTTGCTAATATGCATTATGAACACTCTCTGACAGATATAAATACACAGATTGCATTAAGTGTGCACAGCTCATGCAGCTAAAGGACCTCGAGAAACATCATAGTAGTTCGTAAGAATAAAGTTGGGTAACAGTAAATGTGGAGTGATACAGGAAATCATATATCTGATGTTAATTTGCCATTTAAAAAGATGCTCAAACTATGGTAATAAAGGAACAGGTGTAGTGTGTGTGTATACCATCTCCATTTTCAGGGCAGATCCAAAAGTACCAGGACACTGTTGCATTGGGGAGGATCATATGTCCTAAGTCTTCAAAGGAGGGTTTAAGCTTTACTGATGGAGGGCTATAATTTTTCTTACTTAGGAGACCAAGGAAGCAAGTTGCCTCATACCTATCATTAGCAGCCAACTTCTGACAATGAAGTGACTCGACTTTAGGATGAAGCTGAATCCATGGATGGTACCAAGGACAGTTGTAAAAATTCAATTTTCCTGAAAATATCATAGAACTACTAAATCTATGTATTCAGTTCTCTTTTATTTAAACCAAATTGACACAGAGGTTGTATTATTACAGACAAATTTGCAGTACCTGGCAAACCACAAAAAATAAGATGACAGGCATTAACTTGAAATGTAAGTGTAACTATATCCAAAATAATCTGAGTTTAAAAAAAAAATGAAATCAAATGGGCCTGTGAGGAAAACATGCTAGCATCTAGAATTCTTTAAACCTAGTGATTTAAGCACATTTGGGGAATTTTGCATAAATGCAAAAGGAAAGGACAACAGAAATTATAGCCTTGAGGGAATATGCTACCATAAAAACTAGAGACAGAGATGTGTGCGTGTGCATGCTAGGTCACTTCAGTCCTGGCTGACTCTCTACAACACTATGGACTGTAGCCCATGAGGCTCTTTTGTCTATGGATTCTCCAGGCAAGAATATTGGAGTGAGTGGCCATGCAAGGATCTTGGAGGATCTTAGAGATCTTAAAGGATCTTCCTGGGTTGGGGGATCTTCCCACTCCAGGGTTTGAATCTGAATCTCCTCTGCATCCCCTGCACTGCAGGCAGATTTTTTACCACTAAGCCACCTGGGAAGCCCAGAGGCTAGGATATGACAGCCCAAAGACAGATAACAGAAGAATCACATATGGAAGTTGCCACTCTGTTTTGAAGGAGTATCGTGTTCTTGACATCAGCTTGATGTGTCAGTGTTGAGAGGAACGTTAGATAAGGTTTTGATTTGCTTTGCAAGCAACCTTAAACTCTTGGAAGATATAAGAAAGGATAAAAGGAACTACCACTTATCCACAAGTAGATGCTGCTTTTTAAATTAGAAACAATAGCAGACTCAGGAAAGCACTGAACCTCATCCGTATAAGGATTCTCACACATTCATTCAGTGATAACCCTGATAATCATTCCCAGAAAGAAAAATTATAAAAGGAATACATCAAGAAAGTTGGGAGATATTCCAAAATTAATATGTAACTTTAAAGTAGCTCATCAATTACCATAACAATTGAATGGACAAGGATGAATTAAAATATTTGAAATGTTTGCATAAGGAATTCATAGATAAAATCAGATTTTAGCAAAGAACCTACAAGTTTTGTAAAGAAAGACATGTCTTTAACTATAAATGTAAAATCATGCACAGATTATAAAGATACTACATTAGAAGCTTACAGCCCCAGAATAATTCAGGCTTTCAAAAGGTGCAAAGGAAAACAAAACAAACCAACACTCTCAATTATATTAAACATATTTTCAGTTACATTAGAAATAATGTGACTTTACTTCTAAGAATCTTTCATAAAGAGGTGATTATAAATGGATAAAGATTTATTTGTATAAGATATTCATTATGTGTTACTTATAATGATACAATATTAGATAAAATCAAAGATCTAA
>SJYC01046873.1:0-21846 GCA_006408675.1 Madoqua kirkii | reverse complement strand
AATGTAAGGTGAGTGCAGAGAAAAAGACAGCGAACTGGGCAGTCAGGAAAGAAAGGGGAATTTATTAGAGGAAAAAGAGATGGTAACTGGACCTTAAGGAGAGCCAGCATTCTCCCTTTCTGATAGAGTCTTTCTTATAGCCCACCGATGAAAAATTCTCTGAAAGGATAGTCATGTTGCCAGAGGTCTGGAATCTGGTGGTCTCACAGCTTTGAGAAGATAGGCACCAGTGAGATAACAGGATGCCATTTGGGCAATTTGGTCAGTCTGAAGGATCTCTGTCATTTATTCTTTGTTTGCAACGTCAACATAACGAGCCATCTTATCAATAAGACCCCATGTGGGCCCTATCAATAAGAAAGCTGAAGATCTAAGAAATAAGGAAAACTTCCAGCCAGTATATGGCTGAGCTAAGTTTCAAAGTCAGATTTTTGTTCTTGTAGTGCTCACACTTTTTCACTACTCTGACCAATTTGTATTGAATTTGCCTTTCCTGGTGGCTCAGATGATAAGGAATCTGCCTGCAATGCAGAAGACCTCAATTTGATCCCTGGGTTGGAAAGATCCCTTGGAGAAGGGAACAACTACCCACTCCAGTATTCTGGCCTGGAGAATTTCATGGACAGAGGGGCTTGGCAAGCTACAGTCCATGGGGTCATAACGAGTCTGATATGACTTTTTCCCACTTCACATCACTTTGTGTCTACTGAGGAGCATAATATTCCCATGCTATGGCAGAGAGGGAGACAAACAATTGCTATACTTCTCTGAAAGCATAACACTCTTATATGTTAGTTCATTTCTGTCTTCATCAAATAAGCATATTCCTTATAGATTAGATATACATGTGTTATACTTTAACACTTAAATACATATTTTGTACTGTTCACTGCTTGGCTTCCCTTGCATTGGCTTTATACCATCTCTTTGCAAATTTTTGATAAAGTCTATACCAAATAATTTTTTCTCTCTCTTTTGAATGAGCAGACAGCCAGCCAGTAACACAAATACTCTTTGGAATTGACAGAGTGTAAGGTTTTGTTATAGACTCTGGGGATACAGCAGCAGTCAAAACAGAATCCAGGTCTTTGCAAAATTCATGTCAAGGCTGTATATTGTCACCCTGCTTATTTAACTTATATGCACAGTACATCACGAGAAATGCTGGGCTGGAGGAAACACAAGCTGGAATCAAAATTGCTGGGAGAAATATCAATAACCTCAGATATGCAGATGACACCACCCTTATAACAGAAAGTGAAAAAGAACTAAATAGCTTCTTGGAGAAAGTAAAAGAGCAGAGTGAAAAAGTTGGCTTAACTCAACATTCAAAAAACTAAGTTCATGTCATATGGTCACATCACTTCATGGCAAATAGATGGAGAAACAATGGCAACAATGACTGACTTTATTTTTCTTGGCTCCAACATCACTGGAGAAGGCAATGGCACCCCACTCCAGTACTCTTGCCAGGGAAATCACATGGACAGAGGAGTCTGGTAGCCTGCAGTCCACGGGATCGCTAAAAGTCAGACACGACTGAGCGATTTCACTTTCCCTTTTCACTTCCATGCATTGGAGAAGGAAATGACAACCCACTCCAGTGTTCTTGCCTGGAGAATCCCAAGGACGGGGGAGCCTGGTGGGCTGCCGTCTATGGGGTCACACAGAGTCGGACACGACTGATGCGACTTAGCAGCAGCAGCAGCCAACATCACTGCAGATGGTGATTGCAGCCATGAAATTAAAAGACGTTTACTCCTTGGAAGGAAAGTCATGACCAACCTAGACAGCATATTAAAAAGCAGAGACATTACTTTGCCAACAAAGGTCCATCTAGTCAAGGCTATGGTTTTTCCAGTGGTCATGTATGGATGTGGGAGTTGGACTTTAAAGAAAGATGAGTGCCTCAGAATTGATGCTTTGAACTGTGGTGTTGGAGAAGACTCTTGAGAGTCCCTTGGACTGCAAGGAGATCTCACCAGTCCATCCTAAAGGAGATCAGTCCTTGGTGTTCATTGGAAGGACTGATGGTAAAGCGAAACTCCAATAGTTTGGCCACCTGATGTGAAGAGCTGACTTAATGGAAAAGACTCTGAAGCTGGGAAAGATTGAGGGCAGGAGGGAAGGGGACAGCAGAGGATGAAATAGTTGCATGGCCTCACTGACTCTATGGACATGGGTTTGGGTAGACTCCAGGAGTTGGTGATGGACAGGGCGGCCTGGTGTGTTGGGGTTCATGGGATCACAAAGAGTTGTACACGACTGAGCAACTGAACTGAACTGCTTTTTAATATGCTGTCTAGGTTTGTCACAGCTTTCCTTCCAAGGAGTAAGCATTTTGTAATTCATGGCTGCAATCACCATCAGCAGTGATTTGGGAGCCCTGAAAAATAAAGTCAGACACTGGTTCTACTTTCCCCATCTATTTGCCATGAAATGATGAGACCAGATGCCATGATCTTAATTTTCTGAATGTTGAGCTTTAGGCCAATTTTTCACTCTTCTCTTTCACTTTCTTCAAGAGGATCTTTAGTTCTTCTCTACTTTCTGCCATAAGGCTGGTGTCATCTGCATATCTGAGGTTATTGATATTTCTCCCAGCAATCTTGATTCCAGTTTGTGCTTCTTCCAGCCCAGCGTTTCTCATGATGTACTGTGCATATAAGTTAAATAAGCAGGGTGACAATATACAGCCTTGACATACTCCATTTCCTATTTGGAACCGGTCTGTTTTTCCATGTCCAGTTCTAACTGTCACTTCCTGACCTGCATATAGGTTTCTCAAGAGGCAGGTCAGGTGCTCTGGTATTCCCATCCCTTTTAGAATTTTCCACAGTTCTGTCCTTCCAATGAATATATAGGACTGATTTTCTTTAGGATGGACTGGTTGGACATTCTTGATGTCCAAGGGACTCTCAAGAGTCTTCTCCAACACCACAGTTCAAAAGCATCAGTTCTTTGGTGCTGAGCTTTCTTTATAGTTCAACTCTCACATTTATACATGACTAATGGAAGAAACTATAGCTTTGACCAGACGGACTTTGTTGGAAAAGTAATGTCTCTACTTTTTAATATGCCGTCTCGTTTGGTCATAACTGTTCTTCCAAGGAGCAAGCGTCTTTTAATCTCATGGCTGCAATCACCATCTACAGTGATTTTGAAGCCCCCCTCCAAATTAAATTTAGCACTGTTTCCACTATTTTCCCATCTATTTGCCATGAAATGATGGGACCAGATGCCATGAAATTAGTTTTCTGAATGTTGAGCTTTAAGCCAAATTTTTCACTCTCCTCTTTCACTTTCATCAAGAGGCTCTTTGGTTTTTCTTTGCTTTCTGCCATAAGGGTGGTGTCATCTGCATATCTGAGGTTATTGATATTTCTCCTTGCATCTTGAGTCCAGCTTGTGCTTCATGCAGCCTGGTGTTTCTCATGATGTACTCTGCATATAAGTTAAATAAGCAGAGTAGCAATAAACAGCCTTGATGTACTCCTTTCCCTATTTGGAACCAGTCTATTTTTCCATGTAAAAAGTTCCAAGTAAATTGTTGTGGAGTTGAATTTCATGCCGCTTGGCAGAGGCTGAGGCTAGATATTTTATATGGAGGTAGAATGTGATTTTTTTGTTTCACCTGTTAGGACAATTGCAGTCACTTTGGCACCGTAAGTTTAAGGCAGAACAAAAGGGCAAGAGTCAGATCATATAGGAAGTATATGCTGTAGCTCAAGACAGAAATGATTATGATTTGGATGAGAATGCAACCACTTTAAGCAATTAAAGTGGTCCTATTTAATAGAGCCCATGGGAAATCTGATGAATTCTCTCTGGTGTGTTAGGGAAAGATGGCAACAGGATGGCTCCCAATAGTATTGATTCTAGTCCCTGAATCAGTAGAAATTGATAAGAGGTCAAACAAGAAGTCCAGGCAAAGCTTTATTGTGACCCAACCTGCAGAGAGAGGGACTGAAAACTGGGAATAGTTGCTCTCCCTAGATGCCTGAGGGCAGGGTTTAGCTGGTCCCTTAAATGAGATGAGGGTGGGGACAGATCAGTGGGTCCTGCCAGAGGGGTGGCTTACACGGTCTCTCCACCCATGTTGGTGGTGCTGAGTGCAGGGATCATGGGTAGTACCTTGTCCTGCCTTTGCTCTGGTACCTTGGAAGCAGCAGTTAAGTTTTGACCTTCTTGTATCTTATTGTTCATGGTTTGTCCCAACTGCACACGTATGCAGTTATTTTTAGCCCCTATAGTTTCTTTGTATCTGTTGCATGAGGAGAGGCTTGTCCAGGGGTAAGCACTGCAGCCAAAGGTCCGAGGTCCCAGGCCCAAGCTTCTGAGCTTGTCTTACCATGACGGAGCACGTTGAGATCTTCAGATGGTGGTCACTGCTGAGATGAATAAGTACTGAGCAAGAGATGCTTTGTCATCAAATGGGGCAGAATGGGTAGAAGATTTGGTTTCAGCTCTAAAAAGTTTGAGCCACGCCTAGGAGATGTTGGAGCTGTACCTGAAAGTAGTTTTGCTAAAGGCTTAGACATGCAGATGGGAACCATTGAGCATATCACTGGGATTGAGTAAGAGCATCTACAAAAAAGATCTTCCTCAGGTGATGGAAAGAAGGGAATCCAGGAGCCCTGGGGCTGCCAACAATTAGAAACAGGAATGGCACAATCAGGGAGCAAATGATAAAGAAAGTGAAGGACTGGGAAAAGAAGAGGGTGATACCAAGGAAGTTACAAAGAAGAGAAACCTAGACGCAGGACAGTAGCAACAATGGGAAATGGAATCCAGTCTTATTGTTTGCTTTGTTGTTTTGTATTTTTGTTACTGGATTAAGTTCTATGGACCCTGCTCAGACCCTAGCTCTGTGCCTCTACTGAGGAGGGTTCTCTTTCTGTTTGTGTTCAAGTAGGTGAATACTGGAGAAGGAAATGGCAACCCCCTCCAGTATTGTTGCCTAGAGAATCCCATGGACAGAGGAGCCTGGTGCACTATAGTCCAAAGGATCACTCAGAGTCGGACACGACCGAGTGGCAAACATGCACACATGCGAATAAGGAAACCAAAGCTGAGATCAACACAACACAAGGTTTCTTCAGAGGCGAAAGAATGGAGAAGTGACAAGAACTTTACAGACTGACTTCTCCTCCATGTAGGGTGAGGGATTTATTTTTATAGAGTAAAAACAAAAAGGAGAATGAGTGAAGCTAATGATGGAAGGCATATGCATTTGTTAGACCTTAAGGTCTTTTCCTATGACCTGTCGCTCCAAAGATCACCGAGACTCGGATTCAATGCAAAGAGCAAGAGGATTTATTAAGCTGGCGCACCGGGGTTCAGTCACCTCCAAGGAGGAACGGACCCCGAACATTCGTTACAGAGCAGTTTTTAAGCACAAAAACCACAAACAGGTGAGGGTAGGGTGGGGACAGTTTGATTGGTGCACAGGTTCTAACCTTTACAGGGATTGGCCCGTTTGCTATCAGGTTGAAACGGCTGGTTGGTCCACATTCTGTCGGTTGGTTAGCTATTTCCTGGAAATTGACTTTCTGGAAAGTCCCTTAAGGAAAAACAACTTCCCCAGGGGGTCCTTGTAAAGGCCTGAAAGCCACAGAACATTAGATAAGAGCCTGCCCCCCTGAGGGAGCCTAAAGGCCACATTCCATGAGATAAGGACCTGCTCTCAAAGGTTTAGCAAAAAATTTAACTTTTCCTCTCACATTAGTCTACGGGAAAAGGCAGGGATTTTTAGAGGGAACACCACCCTCTCTGGAGTGCTTCCCGGTGCCTCAGAGGGTAAACAATTTGCCTGCAATGCAGGACACCCGAGTTTAATCCCTGTGTCAGGAAGATCCCCCAGAGAAGGGAATGGCTACCCACTCCAGTATTGTGGCCTGGAGAATTTCATGGACAGCGGGAGCCTCAAAGAGTCCGGACAGGACTGAGTGACTAACACTTTAACCTTTTTTTATCTTTTTTTTTTTTTTTTGATCCTTAATGTCTGGCCATGTCTACTGGGAAGTATATCATTTAAGATGCTAATGTAGTAAAATCAATGCATAATGAGGCTCAAGGTCTATTGGAAGTCAGATTTGTTGCTGTCTTGGTCCCAGCTGTTTCCATTTGCGTTTTTTTTTTTTTTTAATTTGTGTGTGTGCATGTAGCTTCCTTTATCTTTCATCTTTTTTGTTGTTTGTTTGTTTAAGTAGTCATTTATTTGTTTGCACCAGTTCTTAGTTGCAGCATGTGAGATCTAGTTCCCTGGCTAGGCCCCCTGTATTGGGAGCACAGAGTTTTAGCCACTGGACCACCAGGGAAGTACCTCTCTAAACCTTTTAGGTTCACTCCTAATCAAGTTTGGGGATTGGCAACAAGGACATGTCGTTTAAAAAATATAGTCACAACCTGAAACTAGAGAGTTATTTCACTTGGTGGGAATGTTTAGGACTCTGAGCCTGGGAGACAGCATCTTAGTAGCTCTGAGAAAACTGCTCCAAGGAAGTAGGAGGGTAAGTCAGACTATATACAAATTTGCAACAAAGGGAGCAGGCAGCCTGAACTTCAAAGATCAGGTATCAAGTTAAGGAATTTAGCATTCTGTGTCTGGGAAGATGCAAGCCTCTAGGCTCACTGAGTTCATTCCTTTCATATGAACCTCAGCTATCCGGAATCAAACCTGTTTCTTTGTTCCCTTGCTTCCTGCATTCCCCCTTCCTCAGCAATTACCGTGGAGTGCGGCAGCATCTGCTGGATCACAGTTTTGGGAGCTCTCATTCATATTTGGAGGCCAGAAATCGCTGATGGCTGTGACATTTCTTATTTATTAATATGGCAGGAGTTATTTTCATTTCACAGACATTCTGGCTAAGGGTGGGTGTTGAAGGGTTTGGAGCAAAGACTTGGAACAACTCCGGCAATGAGATGAGGGTAAGTAAATGATGTAGGAAAAGGAGAAAACTGAAAATAAAAGGTGTAACTGACCAAAGGAAGGATGGTGAGATAAACAATAAAAGGGCTTCAGTTGGCTGTGTGCTAGCTTGGACTCTTGTCTCTCGCTGCAGTGGAGGCTGGTAGAATTTGTGCAGATTCAGGCAGGAGAGTAGCACTGGGGATGTGTAGATGCTGTAGTCTGTTTCTGTCGTGTTCTACAAAGTATGAAGTTATCAACTAAATGCGGAAGTGAGAGGGCAGTATTGCAGATTTGAGGAGAAAAAATATTGCTTAAAATTATTTTCTTGGAGAGTGGGAGAGTGAATCTACCTAGGGAAGCAGAACTGGGTGGTTTTACAAATTTAAATGACATGTTTGAGTTTCAATTTATTCCCTTGTCCTACTTCATTGTCTGCTTAAATCCTTTAACCTAGGTTCACCATCAATACCACTGAAATAATATTGATAGAGAACCTTTGCATAAGAGCCCTTAGAGATCAGATAGCTTCATATATACCCTCTGATTTAATCTGTAAAATGAGGATAATGAGACCTAATAGAGAGAGATTATTTGGAGGATATATACATTTATATGTAAATGTAGATTTACATTCGATAGAACATTCCAAAGTGTGAAAACTAAGCACTTAAAATACTTTCCTGCCATTTTTTCTTATTGACAAACCCCAAGTCAAACTATTCAGTGTTTGGTTGATTCTAAGGATTCCTTCTGGCTTCATTCCTACAGCTGAAGTTTGAAAATTGAGTGCCTGCATTTTTAAAAAAGGAAAACAAGATACTTAACACAGGAAAGGCTGTCATTTTTTTTTTCCTTTTAAAGCATTCTTAACATTCTTCACATTTTGGCATTTTCTTGAAATAAAATTAAGTGTGTATTTTGAAATGCCAAGTTTTCAAATATACTCAAGTGACAGCAGCTTTAAGTTGTTCCCTTTGCTTTGATACCTTATGCACGTACACCTTCACTGAAGTTCAGGCATCTCAGCCTTAGTTCCATATGCCCAAGGATCACAGTCACCCTGTGTGTGTTTCCATGTCACCTTCCTTTCAAGGAGTTTAACACTTGGTGATCATTCTCCATGGAATAATCTTAACAGTTCGCATAGCTCCAGCCTTCC
Organism: Madoqua kirkii; assembly: GCA_006408675.1. Taxonomy (NCBI): domain Eukaryota; kingdom Metazoa; phylum Chordata; class Mammalia; order Artiodactyla; family Bovidae; genus Madoqua; species Madoqua kirkii. Next base: position 13,774 of record SJYC01046873.1, on the reverse strand, counting down.
CTGGAGCTTCCTGTCTGCATTCATATGACCTGATTTACAATCCCATCCCCAGCCTGAAACAAATATCAGATTTGAAAGTTTACAGACACTTCTATACCATTTGCTTGCAATGTTCTTATTCTGAACTCTAGCTTCAAGCAGTCTTTTGAGGCCCATTGCGGCCTCTCTACACCACCAAAAACCTTCTCTTATCACCTCAGCAATGACTGATTCTGTGCCCTATCTGCCAACAGCACTGTTTTGACAGCTCTTTAAGCTGGGTCCTGCAGTCCAGAGGGAAGTCATGTGATGTGGTAGAGTGGAAAAAACACATCAGAACAAAACGTGAGCTTCATGTAAACCCCACCATTTGCTAACTGTTCCTGTGTTTAAAATCCCTGAGGAAACTCTGTTTCCTTATTTGTAAATATTGCTGTACTGGAGTGAAAGTCAGACATTCACACCAAGTGATTTATGGACACACTCTCCACCCTGTTCAAACTCAATGAATGATAACTCACGAGTTTTAATCAACGTGTATCTTATTCTCTAATCACTTCATGTAAATATGCTTATTTCTCTTCAGTAATAATAAAGTGCTACAGAATATGATGAATTCATATTATTTGGGGTGACTTAGCTGAATTACTTTCATGCTCTCACATTTTCATTTTCTCATATTTCCTAACCAGTGCAGAAAACTACAAACTTTCCTCTGGATTATGTTTTAGCTTGGATATGGTATCTGTTTCTTGTCATTCAACTCTCAATGTCAGACAATTTCTCTTATTATTGCCCCTTTAATCCACGATTTATTTTTCCTACGTTACTGAGTTTCCAGACTTCTACTTTTTAAATTTTATTATTTTGTTTTACATATCATTGTATTTATTTGTGTTTCAAAGCATGTGTCTATATGTGATTAATTCTTTGGAATTTATAGAGATCTCTTTAGTGACATCATGTAGGGTAGATATCTTTTTTAAAAGATTTTTTTGAGTTAGACCAATTTTAAAGTCTTTACTGAATTTCTTACAACATTGCTTCTGCTTTATGTTTTGGTTTTTTGGACCACAAGGTGTGTAGGATCTTAGCTCCCTGCTGCTGCTGTTGCTGCTGCTGCTAAGTTGCTTCAGTCGTGTACAACTCTGTGTGACCCCATAGATGGCAGCCCAGCAGGCTCCCCTATCCCTGGGATTCTCCAGGCAGAACACTGGAGTGGGTTGCCATTTCCTTCTCCAATGCATGAAGTGAAAAGTGGAAGTCAAGTCGCTCAGTTGTGTCCGACTCTTAGCAATCCCATGGACTACAGCCTACCAAGCTCTTCCGCCCGTGGGATTTTCCAGGCAAGAGTATTCCCTGACCAGGGATCAAACCAGCATCCTCAGCATTGGAATGTGAAGTCTTAATCATTGGACCACCAGGGAAGTCCCAGAGTAGATCTTTATAGATATTCCGAGTGTGCCTGAGAAGAATGTTTGGCTCTATGGAATTTACATAGTCTCATTGTACAAAATTTTGCTCATGTGTAAAACTTAGCACTTTGTCTTATCTTCTCTTATATGGAACTATGTATTTATGTGTTGCTATAGTGGGGAAATTGGAAGGGTTTTTTTAGTTCTTTTGGAGAGTTTGTCTTTAATGTTTGATGTCAAAGACAGGAGAGAAGAGGTAAACTTTCAGCACAAGGGGAGGGAGATGACATTTATTGAGTAGTTATTATGCAAAAGGAGTTTTATATGTTGCATCTTAATCACCAATTGGGAAAGGCACACTATCTTCATTTTAAAGGTGAGGAAACTGAGACTTGGAAAAGAGAAGTAAGTTTCAATCCAAATTCATCTAAACTCAAAACGTATATCCTTCCTGTGATTAAGTGGGAAAATACATAGACATGTTATATAAACTGTGGGTTTGCTTGGTTCTTCCTCTGTGATTTAATTTCCTCAGTTTTATAAGCTGCAAGGGGAAAGGAACAGGATGCTCTCAGGGGCTAAGTCACTCCCACCATGTTTTTCTGTTCATTCCACTTTGCCTGTCTCTGCCATCTGACAGGTAAGCTTGCAGACAGCCTGAAGAATCCAGAAAAAGAGAAGGATGCCATATGGACTCAAATAGGTGCCACGTGCCTCACAGCTCGAGAATTGCCACAGAAGCAGCTGGTCCTTAGCAAACAATTAGAAGTCACTTAACAAATGGCAGGAATCCATTGAGCAGAGGTCCCCACCATACCTCATGTTTTGATGTAAAAGACATTTTATTTGAACATGAATTGAAGATACAGATTAATTTTGTACATGTGGAGGAAAAGTCCAACTTAAAAATCTGGAGGAAAAAAAAAGATCTGTTGGTAGATGTGGATGCTTGTTGTATTTGTTTTCTCCACAGAGGCACTGATGGAGAAGAATAAGCATCAACAGTATTGACATTATGTGAAAAGTGAATGATTCCATCATGTATTTTGCCAGCCACCACCCTAAACACTTTGCATGCATCATTTCTCGCTACACCTATATCAGTCCTGAAAGCTATGTGTTTATTATCACTGGAAACATGGCCCAGCTAGGCTCCCATGATGCTCATCAATCACAGCTGTGCTGTATAAGAATTTAAGGAAATTAGCGTGCAGTGAATGACTACCTCCCCTGTAAGACTGTATCCTCTATGGGGACAGAATCTCAGTCTTCCTTTATTTCTTTTCATAACTCGATTTTTCAATACCTTTCACAATGCTTGCCATGTGAAAAACACTCAAAATTTCTTTTCTTTTCTTTTCTTTTGATAAATGAATCTGCTTTTACAGATGCTTGAGTAGTAAGTGGCAGAATCAGGATACCATTCCAGGCCCACCTGAGCGTCCTAAGAGTTGCATTAAGCAAGTCTGTGCTTTCTTCTTGAGCAAGAACAATCATAAGTATCCCTCCAGACAAGTAAAGTCTCCCTCTTCCAAGAAGTGAGAAGTGTTCTTTTTACTAACAAAACTTGCTCCATTCATCTGCGTGCCATAAAGCAAATCTACTGACCCCAGGTTGTGGTGAAGGAAAGTGCAGCGTTCATTGCAGGGCTGAACAAGGAGAATGGAGAAGGGCAGCTCATGCCCCAAAGAACAAGACTCCCTGATGGCCTTCAGGGAAGGGGTTTTCAAGGCAGTGTGAGGGAGGGGACTGCAGGGTGTGAGACTGGCTCATGGACAATTCTTAGATTCATCAAGGTGAAGTTTCAAGTATCATCAGCCTTCTGGTTTCAGCCAGTCTAGGGTCTATGTACTTGTGGTCAGCAGTTTTCATATGATAGGGGTCAACTTCTTGTATAAATAACTAAGGAATGTGTGTCAGCCCTTTATCTATATCTCCCAGGGAATAAAACAGTGAGTTTGATGACTGCTATGTGGTGTTTTATAGTCTAAATTGTTACCGGGTTCCTGATCCAATAACTATTCTTTGTTTCTACATCTTCATATTCCTAATCATTAATTCCTGAGTCAGACTTTTGAGATTCAGTGGAGAACTGAGAGACTAAAGCAAAAGGGATTAATATACAGTTTCATCCTCCTAGAATCCTCTCCCCAGACAAGGGCACAGTACTTGCCAATCTTTTCTCTTTCCTCTTTTTTTAGCCACACTGATTGGTTTGTGGGGTCTTAGCACCCTGACCAGGAATTGAACTCAGGTTCTCAGCAGTGAAAGTGCTGAGTACTAACCACTGGACCACCAGGGAGTTCTCTCATCATTTCTTTATCTTGCTCAGCAGCAATGTTAAGTACATTCTCCACCCATATCTCCATAGTGACCAGCTTGTGTTGAATGAGCGTCTGAGTGAATGAGTGAATAAGTCAGCTGCCTGTGGTCAATGTATCAAGAGATGCAGTCAGAAGACAATGAGGCTGAGTCATATTTCCTGTGGTAGTGTTGCAGGAAGGGGACCCTTTTCAGGGCCAGAAACTGGGCTCTTGTCTAACACTCAGAAATGAATTGTCCAAGGAGACACATGTGTTGACAAAGCAAGAGACTTTATTGGGAAAGGGCATCCAGGTGGAGAGCAGCAGGGTAAGGGAACCCAGAAGAACAGCTCTGTCACATGGCTTGCAGTCTTGGGTTTTATGGTGATGGGATTAGTTTTCTGGTTGTCTTTAGCCAATCATTCTGACTCAGAGTCCTTCTTGGTGGTGCACGCCTTGCTCAGCCAAGATGGATGCCAGAGAGGATTCTGGGAGGTGGTCGGTGAACTTTCCTGAAATCTTCTGGTTGGTGGAAGCTTATAGTTCCTTGTTCCTTACCAGGACCTCCTGTCTAAAACAACTCATGCAAATGGTAACTATGGTGCCTGGCCAGGGGGGACGGTTTCAGTCAGTTTGCTTCCCCTAACAGTAGTGATGGATGGTGCTAGGCTATCCTTTCTCACCGGTTATGCCAGAACCAAATGCCTGCATTTGTATAACTGCTCAGAATTACCTAAGGCTGAAGACTACTGTTGTTTACATTTCTTTTCTATTGCATGAAGGTCATTGGCCAATAAGGGATGGAATCTATGACCCTAAGAGCCTTGAAGTACAGGTTCCCAGTATGTGAACCACTAACCTGATTTGACCCACAGAATCAGATTCTTCAAATTATAAGTGACCTTGGCAATGGTCCAACCCAGTTTTCACCCTCTTTAGGAATCTTCTCCACTAACACGCTTTAGAAACTTGACAACTTAACAGGGGTGATGATGTTGCCACTCCATTTAAAGCAGTCTCTAGTTTAAAAATGTACACCTATCTCTTTTTAAAAAAAATTAAGTTGGAGAGTAGTTGATTAACAATGTTGTGTTAGTTTCAATTGTACAGCAAAGTGATTCAGTTATACATACATCTTTTTTCAAATTATTTTCCCATTTAGGTTATTTATAGAATATTGAGTGAGTTCCTTGTGCTGTGCGATAGGTCCTTGTTGGTTATCTATTTTATTTATTTCTATTATTGTTGACTGTGCTGGGCCTTTTTTGCTGTGTGTGGGCTTTCTCTAGTTGCCATGAGTATGTGTTACTCTTGAGTGTTGGTGCATGGGCTTTTCATTGCAGTGGCTACTCTTGTTGAAAGCACAGGCTCTAGGGTGTGTCTTCAGTAGCTGTTGCAAGCGGACTCAGTAGATTTGGTGCACAGGTTTAGCTGCGCCATGACACATGGCATCATCCTGGACCAGGGATAGATCCAATGTCCCCTGCATTTCAAGGCAGATTCTTAACCACTGGACCACCAGGGAACTCTGGGTTATCTATTTTAAATCAAATAATTATCTGGTGGTAATTTTAATCTTTTCTGGTGGTAATTTTAGTCATCTTCCTCCCCCCAATTTGTATGTTTCTCTTAATATAACATGCCTCAGTGGCTTCAGTGTTCCTCAAGTGGTCATTGGCAAAGGTCTTCCCAGTCATGTTTCCTCTCTGATCATGTCCTGTAGATGCTCTTCCCAGATGTACCATTCCTCCTGACTGCACCACCTGCTCCCTCACACACACACACTCCAGCTGTGGCTTGCTGAGTGCAGTAGGAATATCATTTTCCCACTGAGGACAACAGAGCCAGGCGTTGTCTGTGTGGGTTCCTCTGTCAAACTATCAACTTTCTTAGAATTCACTATTTCTAATGAAGGAATGTTTTTAAAAATCCAAGTTTCTACTTTGACATCAAAATAAGTAGAACAGAGGCTAATCTTGATTTCAGTCCGCAGTACCTCACTGTACCCCACCCCACCCCCCAACCCCATCAATCTTGGCCAGTCTTTCCTAGAAAACAAAGACTGAGGCTAAAGCTGTTTAGAGGAATGCACTTCCAGAGAAGCAAGAGTGAAGGAAAGGGAAAGAAGGTGAGGAGCAGGGGAAAACCTGTAAAAGGATGGGCTATCAAACTGGTTGGGTCTCTTAAGTCTTCATGGGGGCCTTAGGATGCTACTGCCCATTCTAACTGTGTGCAGAGGACTAAGAGGGCACATTGATCCCATAAACTCTCTCCGTCATTGATCAGTTAGCCTCCTTCAAGGCTGAACACCTCACATTTTCAGTTGAGCATTGAATGCACATAGATTGCATCTAATGTTAGGCAGTTAGAACAGGAAAAAGGAGTCCAGAATGGCGGTGGCTAAAAGACAAGGAAGAGAAAAGCCTGTGAAAATCGAACAAAGGAAGGTACAAGAACTGGAGTGAGGACCTCAGGTAGAACAAACAACACTCCTGGCTAGCCCAGTTTACATAGGGCAGGCCCAGGGAAAGGAGAAAACATAAAAAAAGAGGAGCCAAAGAGCTGAAGTTTTCTCTCTCGCATGTACATGCTCTCTCGCTCTCTCTCCCATGCACGTGTGTGTGTTCTCTCTCTCTCTTTCTCTCTTTTTCTCTCTCTCTCTTCTCTTCGTGTCTTTTGGGTCAGCATGCCCTCACCCCTCGGGGATGTATTTTCTTTTATTTTCTAAATAAAACTGAGCTGTAACTCGGAGCTGTAACACTGTCCGAGAGCTGTGACACTCTGAGGGCTTTAGTGTCCGCTGCTTCAAATTTTGGTTGTGATGAGACAATCCAAGGAAATTACACACTCCCCTGACACTAAGGAAACATGGCTCCAGGGCTGGGCTTGAGTCAGGGTACCCTTATGTTGTGCTGGGAGGGCTGGGGCTAGAAGATCTGTGGCTGCAAAGGAATCCTGTTCTATAGTAGCCAAAACAGCAGCAATCAGAACCCTAGGAACCAAAAACAGCCCTGTGGGGACCACTTCAGCATGGAAAGTGCAGGTCTCTGCAGAGACCTCTGAAGGCAATCTTTTACACCTCAGAGAGGTTATGTCCTCCCCAAGTTTAGCAAAAAGCCTTGGCTTTTTGAAGTCTGGGAAGCCAGTCTCAGCTCAAGCCTTAGTTCCCTGGAAAGGCATGCCATCAGCCAGAGCACAAACATTGGGTTGGACAATAAGTGTGTTAGGGTTTTTCTCTTATAGCTTACCAAAAACTTGAATGGACTTTTTGGCTAACCTAACACACCCCATTTCTTACTCTTCATAATCGTGAATTTACTCATATAAGTGTTATGTCCATTGGGTCACTTCAAGCTGTCACCGCAGACTTATTTTTGTACTTATCATTATCTGCAATGCCTCACGGAATACCCCGCATAAAGATGGGCTCAAGGTACATTCATTCACAAACAAAAGAGGCTGAGCTGTATTGCTGGGACCTAAAAGATGAAAAAAGAGCCCATATAGACCCCTTTTTCAAAATCTCAGTTCAATAGAGGCAAGCTCAACACTTAGTATGGCCAAATGAAAGGAAACAGAGCTAAAAACAAAAACAGCCAATGAATAAAATCATTTTTTCTGCTGCAATGGTTAGGCATAGATAAGAAATGCAAGCAAAAAGTTTGCAAAGCTAATAAAATGCTTTGCTTAAAAAAAATAAGTTGTTACCATTTGGGAGAAACAACTGTCTGCTGGAAATAGTAATATATTTCACAGTCTTTCCAGATCCCACTCAGAAATAAAATTATGCAAGTTTTTTTTTTTTAAAGAATGTTGATTTCTTACCAGTAATAAGAACACAACTCGTAGCATCTTTTTAACTCATTTGACCCTTTCACATAGTTCCTGTGTATGGTTCATTAGTCCATAGGATATGTCTCTTGCTTTCTAAAATATGTTTTTGCTTCCATGTTTTTCATACCAGGACAAGTTTTGCTTTTGATAGGCAAAAGGAACACAGATAATTAACAAACAAATTAATTATTCACATAATGGAGCTACTGGGATCAGTTGCTTTGGAGCAAAAAACAAGGCATTCCTATGTTTCCTAGAGAATAAACAAGCAGACAGATACAAAGAAGCATCCACATATCCTTGTTTATAAGAAAATATCAAAATGACAACCTCAACAAAATATTGGTTGGTTATAGAAGCAAAAGGCTTTCCTCCAGAGATATAAGTGCCTCAAAAACATAGTTAAACATAGCAAAGGAAGGTGAATGTTGTTCAGTCTTTCTGTTGACTACCATGTGTTAGTTTCTTTCCTTTACTATGGATAATCCATTTGCTGACCAAGTCAGCTTCTAAATCCTTGTCTGCCTTTGTTTATCTTCTCTTTCCCTATCTCTTTCTCTCTCCCTTCCCCTTTTTATTTCTCTCCCTCCCTCCATCCATCTATCCACCTATTTATCTATGGTAGTATGTCTGTGTGCGTATGTATGTATCTAACCATCTGTCTATCTATATGTAAGTGTTCAGTTCAGTTCAGTCACTCAGTCGTGTCCGACTCTTTGGGACCCCATGAATCGCAGCATGCCAAGCCTCCCTGTTCATCACCATCTCTCGGAGTTCATTCAGACTCACGTCCATCAAGTCAGTGATGTCATCCAGCCATCTCATCCTCGGTCGTCCCCTTCTCCTCCTGCCTCCAATGAATCAACTCTTCATATGAGGTGGCCAAAGTACTGGAGCTTCAGCTTCAGCATCATTCCTTCCAAAGAAATCCCAGGGTCGATCTCCTTCAGAATGGACTGGTTGGATCTCCTTGCAGTTATTTGTTTCCCTTCACTTCCTTGACCACACGTGCTGGCTCCAGTTAGTTCATGAGAAAGAAGACTTTGAAGGACATAACCAGGGGTGAACACCCTGAAAGATGCAGATGCAGAATACAGTTTGAGGCCCCTAACTGAGTAGACTAAAACACCTGGGGAAAACTTGTTTTTCTAGCAGCTAAGGCAACTATGGCAACATATTGGTCTGCATAATTTCCCCCTCTACTAATAGAAAATACACATTCAGCTCTGTTGTAAATTAATTACTTTTCATATGATTAAAAGAAGGAATCATAGAAGGATTCTTTACTCAAATTGATATATAAGGACACTGAATATTAATTTTACATAAAATGCATAAATGATATGACAAAAACACAGCTTGACATTATTTTTTGCACGAGATCAGAAAAGCATAAAGGTCTAAAACTTAGGACTAAAACTAAGATAATTCTATGAAGATATTTCTGCCAGGGAGAAAACAAATATTTGTACTAGACATCACTTCAAAGAACTGTGGACTCTTGTATAATTCTGTGTTGTCCAGTAGAAATGTTACATTTTGAAGCCAGACAGCATGGATTTAAATCTTGCATGTACAAATTATCAGAGATGTTCCTTGGCCAAGTTATTTGAATTCTGTGGGTCCAGGTTCTTCTATTAGAAAAGAGGTATGAAAAAATCAATATCACAGAGATGGTTTAGGGAATTAACCCAAATAATAAATTTCTAGTGTGTGGGAAAAAATCTACTACATAATAGATGCATAATATTTATTAAGAAGAATGTGTAAGGAGTCAGATAGTTTCTACTAAAGGCAGTTTAGAATTTAAGCTATTAACAATGTAGGTAAGTTAATGAGAAGAGAACACACAGGTAAGTTTATTCTGAAAGGATATACAATTTGATCACTAAAGGGAACTGAATTGATAAAGTCATCTTATTGAGTTCAATTTATTGGCCTGCTTAGATTACTCTGTACCGGTGTAACTAAGGCAATAAAAAGCAAAGAAAGCAGCTTCCTCACTCATTGCCCTCAGTAAATTGCCACTTGCACTGGGCAGATGGTATTTTGGCAGTTCACTTTAGTGCTTCTTTTGGTCATTTCTGAGTCTTTTTTATTTTTTAGCTCTTGTGTATTCATAGAAAATCCAATCAGAATCAGTGACCATCTTGTTAATCCAGAGCTCTTCCTGTTGTCATGGAAAAATAAAGAAGGCAAGGTGAGACCAATCACCAGGAAAGGCAGGTGAACAAAGGCAAGGAGTAAGTCAAGCTTTTCTTAGAGGAAGAAAGCCGAGGGAAGACATGAATCTGGATGAAGGACACAAAGCAAAGTGACTTCTTTCATCTTTGCTTTGTGCCCAGAAAATTTAAATTGAGGCATTAAGATATTTATCATGGGAATCTTTTAAAGGGCCAATTAGCATTTACTACACACCAAGATTGCTTACTGTGAAGAAATGTTAGCAGGAATGAAGAACTATAAAAGCTGACAAGAAAAAGGTCAAATAATCTAAACAGGATAAAATGGTATATACTCAACGATTACCCTGATGGTGAAAAAATGGCTTTGATTGCTTTTAAAATGAAAAGTGTTTTTTTTTTTTTTTTTAAAAGGCTAATCCTTTAAGCCAGTTGTTTTTTACAAGTCTCTCAGAATGGGTTCCTTAAATGAAATCTCTAAATAGCTCAGTTAAGTAAGTTCACAGAATCAAAATCTCTTTAATAGAGATAAGAGCTCTAATGCATTTTGACAGCCGTACTGGAAATTAAGACTGAGATTATATCATAAAGAGTAAAGCCATATTGAAATGTGTTCATCCAGTCCTGTCATCTCTTTCAGAATCCCCCAGCTGCTCTTCTGAATAATTTGTTCAGATAGGTTTCCTAAGTATCATATTTGAATAATCGTGACTTTTGACTTGTCTTTTGCTATTCTTTGCCAAAAGAGAAAATGAAAGAAAGGAAAGAACTGAGCAGAGGAAGAAAAAGAGAAAGGGGAGAAGGAAGGGGGAACAAATACCAAAACCATGCTTTGGTCAGTTTGTTTTGACAATTTAAGTCTCAAATTATTTGAGGAATTATGAAGAAACATGCTTCATTGACACTGTTCAGAATTCCTTAAATATACTCTGGGATGTACAGGTAGTTGAGACTGACATAGACTGACCTCAGAGTACTCCTAAATTATTTGACTTTTTAGTTTGCTTTGTAACCTGTTTCCAAATATTAACTATTTTATTTATTGGAGTATAGTTGCTTTACTAATTGTGTTAGTTTCTGCTGTACAATGAAGTGAATCTCTCTCCCACTGCCCCTCCATCCAACCCCTCTAGGTTATCAGAGAACACTGATCTGAGCTCCTTGTTCTATACAGCAGGTTCTCACTAGCTATTAAACTACAACGAGATATTACATCACATTGGTCAGAATGGCTATCATCAAAAATCTACTAATAGTAAATGCTGGCTAGGGTATGGAGGAAAGGGAACCGTCTTGTACTATTGGTAGGAATGTAAACAGATTCACAGCCACGATGGAGAACAGTATGCAAGTTCCTTTACAAAGCTAAAAAAGAACTGTCAAGTGACCCAGCAATCCCACTCTTGGTCCTATACCCTGAGAAAACCATAATCAAAAAGATGCATGCAGTGTTCTTTTTGCAGCACTGTTTACAATAGTCAGGAATTGGAAATAACTCAGATATTCTCTAACAGATGAATGCATGAAGAACATGCTCATTTTATTTTAATTTCTTTTTTATTCTTTTGTTTTCTTTGTATTTTTTCTCCTAATTATTTAATTTAGGCAAAAGGAATGGGCACACTTAATTAAATGAACATAGTTTTGGTTAGCAGAGAAGGCAATGGCACCCCACTCCAGTACTCTTGCCTGGAAAATCCCATGGGTGGAGGAGCCTGGTAGCCTGCCGTCCATGGGGTCACAAAGAGTCGGACATGATCAAGTGACTTGACTTTCACTTTTCACTTTCATGCGTTGGAGAAGGAAATGGCAACCCACTCCAGTGTTCTTGTCTGGAGAATCCCAGGGACAGGGGAGCCTGATGGGCTGCCGTCTCTAGGGTCGCACAGAGTCAGACATGACTGAAGCGACTTAGCAGCAGCAGCTTCAGTTTTGGTTAGATTTGAATCCATGCCTGTTTACCATTGCATATTGTGAACTAAGATATGGAGACCATTTAAGATCGTGCCCTCTCTTCAGATGTCATGTTTCCTTTAATTTCCATGTGATATGAGCCAGCCTCCATTATCCATGATTGCTGTGGCCTCCAAAGTTTTCTGAGATGCTAAGGAAGGCATACTTGTTTTTCAAATCTATCTTGGCTGATATTCTTTATCTCAACAAGGACTCATGGCCTTTTGGTGTATCAGGATCTACTCCTCCAGATTTTCATAGAAAAGTCATGGTTTCTACCTGTACTTATCTAAAGTAAAACTTAACTGTAGGGTTTTGAGATATAAAGAAAGTTTGAGAATAAGTCAAAGAAAATTACAAGATGGAAAAGCTTCAAACTGATAATCCTATATTAAAGACTCTAGATGTACACATGGCTCCACACCTTCTAGCAGGAGGCGCAGCCCAGCATCTTTGTTCTTCACCCCTGGCTCAGAACTCCATTTCAGAGAGTCACATAACTGCCCTCCTGAGTATCTCTGACCAGCCCTCCTGTGCTCCAAAGCAAAGGGTGCCTCCTTCTCTCAGATTTCTTTAGGGACCTGTTAAAAGAGACCGGGATGCAGCAGTCTCCCACCCCAGGCTCAGGCTGCTTTGGGCCCAGGACACTTGCCACTGTCCTGGGTTTCATCTCATCTGAATAGGATTGTGGAGTTTACTTTGGCAGAAGCATAAACACATGGAATCATTATGCTTTATTTTCTACAAAATGAAAGTACAATTTCTCCCTATTATGAACGAGAAAGCCTGATTTGCTTTACACTAGCAGTTTGTCTTGTTTTCTAGCCACCAAGGTTTTAAAGTGTTCAGAGTAAATTAGAGAAACCTCTATAAGAGATGTCAGTCATAGTTCATACATTTCAATACCTAATTGTTACAGCTATTGTGTGCTTTTTCTAGCCATTAATAAAAAGAGAAGAAAGAGCATGGAAATAATAGGGACAGAAATGATATATTACCGAATCAGCATCAGAAATGCAGCCCCTGACAGCTTACCACTTAGACTCCCATGGAGAGTGTGAGCCTGTCCTGACCCTATGCTGACAAGCTACATATTAACAAAAAGATGAATCATGAACACGTGATGAGCATTTGCTGCATGAAAGAATTGAACAGTATTTTACATGTACCATATTCTTTCATCCTTATATCAGGCCTCTGACATATGCAGAGCTGTTTTTCCCATTTCACAGAGGAGAAAACAAAGGCACAGAGAGGTTAAAAAACTTACCCAGTCCCCAACATGATGAAGACAAGATTGCAGTCCATTTGGCTGTGTTTCATTTTTTTCGCTGTATTCTGTGCTCTGAGTATCACACATTTTATCTGCACACCAAAGGAATCTAACCAAGATCAAATCGAGAATCTCAGCTCTGTGCCCATAAAAGTGTCAAGGCCTCATATCATGGCTGTGTTTTATTGATATTTTCATTTTTAATCAATAAAATAGTAATTAAAGTACTTTGGATCTTAGCTTGTGGTAAGTGCAGAGTTTAAGACTCTTCCAAACTTTAAATTTATTCAGAAAAAGAACTGATAGATGAAACAAGCATGTCCATTAATAAAGCAAAGGAATGAATAAAAATGTAAATAGGGAGTGTTGGGCATGGGATGTATAAGGTCAAGGTTTAGGTTTAAGTACATGTTTAGTATGTCAGTCAGTTCAGTTGCTCAGTCGTGCCCGACTCTTCGCGACTCCACGAATTGCTGCACGCCAGGCCTCCCTGTCCATCACCATCTCCCGAAGTTCACTCAGACTCATGTTCATCGAGTCAGTGATGCCATCCAGCCATCTCATCCTCTGTTGTCCCCTTCTCCTCCTGCCTCCAATCCCTCCCAGTTTAGTATGTAATGCTGAGCAACTGTGGAGGTTATCAGATGGATAAGATACGTACATATATATAAAATGGACTATATAACATAAAATGGAATACATATTACATAAAATATATATGATATAATATATATAAGATCAACTATAAACATATATTTATATAAAGTTACATATTGAAATTATCTAAAATATAGAATATTCACATTATAAATATTATATGTTAATATGTAATAG
>SJYC01046872.1:0-13708 GCA_006408675.1 Madoqua kirkii | reverse complement strand
TGTTTTTGATGTGGGTAAGTTCTCAGATAGATAATATAAAATAAAATAGATTAAATCAAATAAAATGGAGTATATGCAGTATACATAATATAGACTATTAGCAATTACTTTCTCATATATTTATTATATATGTCATATATATAATATTTATATATAGATTTATATATGTATGTGTATATGTATAATCTTGCTCTGTAAAAGTATAGTCTTTCATAGTGGCAATCATATATATACACAGATAATACTACAATAGAAAGTAGCCAGTATTAAGCGCCATGATGAAGTTAGAAATCGTGCAAAAGGGCAGTTCGTAGGAGAGGAAGAAACAGCCATGTGGAGCGAGGAGGAAGGAGGTTTGAACTGGTGGGCAGACCTGGGCTGAATTCCCAGCTCTACCATGGGCAACTTACTGGACCCGTATGGTTCATATACTTCGTTTTCCAAATGCCCAGAACCAACACAGGACATGAAGAGGACTGAGATGAGAACAGGTACTTGGCTCATTATCTTCATCCAAGAGATATTAGTTTCCCTCCCTCCTTTGCCTGGAGAACTAGGATTTGTTTAACAAAGAAGTCAACATTTTACATGGGCTTGAAGAATAATTATGAATGAACTGAAAATATAGAGCTAACAATACTAATAGTTAACACGTGTGTAAGTTACACATTGCACATGAATGTGAGCAAACTCTGTGAAATAGTGAAGGACAGAGGAGCCTGGTTCACTGCAGTCCACTGGGTCACAAAGAGGTGGACATTACCTAGCAATTAAACAATTACAAGGTTATACATTATTCCACAACTTCATATTTTATGAAAAACATAGTCTAACCAATATTCAAGCTATATGCATGAGTGCATATGTTCTTTAGAATAATTCTGGCACAAAGTATGAGCCATCTACACATGAACAAATACAAACATATGGATACTCCTGCATCTATATAGACATGCACCCACACATTCCTCTCAGCCATCCCCTGAGAAATGCTCTTTGTCGCCTTTTTTAAGTTAGGCAAAGGTTAGGACAAAAAAGTACTTGCCCAGGCTTTCACATTCAGTAAGTGATGGAACAAGAGTTTGAACCTGAGAGCATCCTTTTAAATCCACATGAGAGTAATCCCATAGTACAAAAGGACTAAGATGAAATTGCATGGAACATCTGTGGCCTGTGACTGTAGATGGCCCCCATTTTGGGAGTTTACAGTGCATGCAGGTATTGCAAGAAAGAAGACTCGTAAAGCAGAATGAAATCAGCTTTGAGTGAGGGCCTTTAATGTCAAGCGGAGGATCTCAGAATCCCTGTTGCCTGGATTCAAATGTGGTCAACACTGAAGTCAGACCAAGTGTAGAATCATCAAGTGGGATATTTTGAAAATCACTACTTAAATTGGGGAGCAAAGCAAAGTATGAACAGGGCCTGAGTGTCCCCTGCTGCAGGGAGATACACACTCATTTATCCAGCCCTAATCCTCTGCATTTGATACAGAGCATGCAGACCTCCCTACTGTTTATGCGCAAGAGCAACTGGAAGGATGATTGATGTGAGCCTGGAAGCTGCTGCTGCAAACTGCTGGGGAAGGGGAAACAATGAATAGTTTTAGGGGAACTGGTCTGGGATAAAAGAAGATTTAATGAATGATTCCTTTCCTATGTATTATTATCTCCATTTAATGGGTGAAGAAGCCAAGATACTGAAAGATGATATGAATGACCTAATGGAGCAAGAATAGGTGGTAAATGTCAAAGGTCCCTTCTTTCAAAGCCCTGCATCGTGCAGCCTAGGGTCCAGCAACGATTCTTAAGAGGGATCAGGGATAAGAAGCAGAGTGAAGAATGAAAACCTTATCTATTTTCCACCTTCTGTGTGCTACAGTCTGTGCAGTGTACTAGAGAGAAAATGAATGAGGGCAGAGATCCTCATGATGAGTGCTATCTGGAGGCGGAGACCACCATAAATGCATCCATTCTGACCTTTGTGCTAGTGTGCTGCTGAGACAGGAGAGACAATAGCAGTAAATAAAGAGTGTCACCAGCTTAAACAAAGAGGTTGGAAAGAACACAGTGAAGGAGGTGCTTAAAAGAGGCATTTGCTGGTGTGCTTGAGGGAACCTCTAGTAGTCTGATATGGTGGAAGGAGGGCTGGAAGCAGAGAGAAGTAGGAGACGGTTTGGAAAAGAGAAGGTTTTATAGGGTATACAAGGAAATCTCTCCTTGATTTTAAAGGTAAAGAACTCTCTTGTCAGATTGTTTAGATGCGTGTAACACCAGGGTAACAAACGTTGTCTAGAGGCTGTTGTGGTGCCCAGGAATCAGGTCATGAAGGTGGGATGCAAAATGAGGGAGGAGAGCCATCACCAGATATTAACCTCAGTTTTTATTTATTCAAGGCCAGACCTCAGCTTGCAGCAGATATTCAGGTATTTTTGTCTCAGTTTATTAGCCAAACTAATATCAGTTATTAATTACCATATAAAATTATCCTTCCTTCTCTCCTTCCTCCCTCCTTCCTTCCCTCTTAGCTTCCTTCCTTTTCTCCCTCCCTTTTTTTATTCCTTTATGCTTCAAGTGTCCCTTTTAAGAATGGGAAGGCTGATTTTTGCCTAGGAAGGGCCATTGCTTGAGTTACTATTGATTTAACAGGAAAAAAAATTTGAAAGGCAGTTAAGAGCAGAAATGGGGCAAAGGTGTGAGGGAGAAGAGAATGAGATCCTGATGAACTGGGCCTATTACATAGTTTTGCCAGAGGCTGACATTGAGTTGACATCACTTTGCAGAGTGCTACTTTGAGATCCAATCTCAGGAAAATGAATTTTAAAAAAGACACATGATGTCTGCTTTCAGGTTCTTGTTTCCAATGACAGTCTGCTATCTCTTCAAAGATTCCTATTCAAGGAAGTTAAGTTATCTTAGGAGAAAATCAGGTACTTGACAGATAAATTGGGTTTTATCTGCTATTGTAGACGTTCGTTTTGGAAGGGAGCCCAAAAAGCTCTGAGGAGGAAATAATGATATGAACATCCTGGAACCTTTTAGGCATCACTTGGTCCTTTTAGAGACAGCACCAGGCTCAGTGGATACACTGTGTAAGACAGTAGGAACCATATGAACAGTTTGCAGGAAGCTGCGGGCTCAACACCCTGGCCTTGTAGGCACAGATTGTCATCAAGGAAGAAATATGAGAAGTGTGAGCTGCCCATCAGCTCCTCTGATGCTTCTCCCTCAGATAATTCCTGATAGACTAGGGAGTACAGGATTTCTGAACCATATACATTGAACCTTACTCTTTCTTTTGCTCTCTGAAGTGTGCTACTCTGAGAGTTCAGAGCATTAAATCACTGCGGTAGTAGAGGAATTCTCACATGTCACTGTTTCCCTTTAACTAGGAAATGCGTTTCATTGAGAAATTATCTGCTAACTCCTCTCTCGGTTTGTCCACCAAAAGCTGTGAACATGAGCTTCCCTTATTTATGGCATTGTATTCCCGTGTCTATGGAGCACAGTTAAGAAGCTCCAAGAAAAAAATGAAAGTAGGCTCTCTAATGAAACAAATTAGGAGAGCAAAGGTTGCTGATCATTCCTTCACCAAACAAACCTTTATGGGCTTCAGCTGTGATTCTAGGAGAAGGCACATGATTCTTATAGTGCCATGGAAGGAGGCAAGAAGGTAAATAAATAGATGCATTTGGTTCTTCAGGTGCGATGCAGGTAGGAAAGAGTAAAGCGAGATAAGCAGGGAGATACTGCGGAGGGAAAGGTCTTGGGGAGATCACCTATTAAAGATATAAGTAAGTAAGTGAAAGCTGCTCGGCCGTGTCTTTGCGATCTCATGGACTATACAGTCCAAAGAACTCTCCAGGCCAGAATACTGGAGTGGGTAGCCTGTCCCTTCTTTGAGGGATCTTGCCAACCCAGGGATTCTCTGGTGGCTCAGAGGTTAAAGCATCTGCCTGCAATGTGGGAGTCCTGGGTTTGATCCATGGGTCGGGAAGATCCCCTGGAGAAGGAAATGGCAACCCACTCCAGTGTTCTGGCCTGGAGAATCTCATGGACAGGGGAGGCTGGTGGGCTACAGTCCATGGGGTCGCAGAGTCGGACACAACTAAGTGACTTCACTTCACTTCCCAATCCAGGGATCAAATCTAGGTCTCCCGCATTGCAGGCAGATTCTTTACCAGATGAGCCACAAGGGAAGCCAATGTTAAAGCTATGGTGAGGCACATTTAGGGCTGACCAGCTGCCAGCCTTTGTTTTATACTTTTCCCTTCACTCCGCAGCTTTATTCTTGATATTCCAGTTATCTCTTTCTCGCTTTGGCTCTCACCCTTGCTACCATGTCTCTCCTTAATGCCAGGTCCTCAGATAGGCCAAGTCCTCCTGTCAACTCTGATGCTCCCCCATTTCACAGAGGAGTAAGTCCAGAAAACTTTTGATTTATTCTCCAGAAATTGAATAAGGGCAAAGACATTGTTTCTCTTTGTTTTGGTGGAGTGTGAAAAGTCTAATTTTGCTAAGAGGGTATTTCAGTCTTTCCAGGCATGTGTCATATGGACAAGCTGCCATATGTGTTGGTGTTACAGTTCTCAGCGCAGAGGTGGAAACATAAATACATGACATATCTCAGCAGTTACCCTTTATATGTAGCACAGCAGAAGTCACACAAAAACCAGAACTCTGAACAAATGCAGCAGTGGCAATGGAGGACTTTGGAGTCATCAGCATATACTCATTTTTAAAAACAAATACCTTTACATTAATACTATTCTCAAGAATAATTAGCACTCTGGATCATCCAAGCCAGTAGACAGTAAAGCCACATTCCTATTGAGCTGTGAGTTGATAGACATAATTTCTCCATTATCAGTTGATTGTATTTTATTTTCTAGTAAAGCATGATCCAGACACAAACATTGTCATAGAGAAGATGGTAGCTATTTGTGTACATAATGTTTCTATTTGTCTGGGAAGAGTTTTGATCAACTTAGGTCAGAAACTTCCTTCAAATCAATAAAGCTTACTTGTTAAAGCCAATGGTGATTAGAAAGTCCTTCCACTTCATTTTTCCCCCCACCTTTGGCTGTGCTGAGTCTTCCTTGCTGCATGTGGGTTTTGTCTGGTTGTGGAGAGTGGGGCTACTCTAGTTGCAGTGTGCTGGCTTCTCATTGTGGTGGTTTCTCTTCTTGCAGAGCTTGGGCTCCAGGGTGTGCCAGCTTCAACAGCTGTGGTGCATGGGCTCGGTAGTTGTGGCTCACAGACTTAGTTTCCTTGTGACATGTGGAATCTTCCTGGACCAGGGATTGAACCTGTGTCCCCTGCATTGACAATAGGATTCTCAACAGCTGGACCACCAGTGCTGCTGCCAACATGCTAAGCTGCTTTAGTCATGTCTGATTCTTTGTGACTCCATGGACTGTAGCTCACCAGGCCCCTCTATCCATGGGATTCTCCAGGCAAGAATACTGGAATCATTTGCCATGCCCTCCTCTGGAGGATCTTTCTGACTCAGGGAAAGAAGCCGCATCTCTTATGTCTCCTGCACTGGCAGACAGGTTTGTTACACTAGCGCCACCTGAGAAGTCCTCAATTTTTTTTTTTAAATAGCTTTACCCTTTTCTAGCGCTTGTAACTCTAGAAATTCAGTAAACTCTATTTGTGCTTGAGTTACTGATGAAATAGTTTTAATACAGATTACAGAGGATCACCCTGGTTCATCACACTAGGAGAATGGTGAAGAAATGGGGTATAGAGTTAGTGTGGTATTCAACACATTGTAAATCTTCAAGATTTCAATAAATGACAATAGTGTAAAAAAAAAAAAAGAGTAGAGAGTGGGCCCACATTTCTAGCTTGATCTGAATAGTTGGGAAAAAGGATGACTGATCCATGTCACTTCCCACACACTAGGCTCCTCTTGTCCGTGGGATTTTCCAGTCAAGAGCACTAGAGTAGGTTGCCATTTCCTCCTCCAGTGGATCTTCTCCACCCAGGGATCAAACCTGCATCCCCTATTTGAAAAATAGATATACCTTTAAAAACTAAATTGCATTTTCTATATATAAAGTGAATTTAGAGGGTACACCTGGACCAATATAAATATATACATATACCCTCTAACCATTACCCAGATCAAGACAGAGACTGTCTTCAGCATCTCAAATGGGACCACTCTCATATACAGGTCAAGAGCCAGCTGAGTGGCCCTAATTTCTTTAAATAACTGCTTCTATAAAATTACAAGCAGGTATACCGTATAGAGGCTTCCCAGGTGGCATTAGTGGTAAAGGACCCTCCTGCCAATGCAGGAGACATAAAGACATGGGTTTGATCCCTGGGTTGGAAATATCCCCTGGAGGAGGGCATGGCAATCCACTCCAGTATTCTTGACTGGAGAATCCCATGGACAGATAAGCCTGGAGTGCTACAGTCCATAGGGTTGCACAGAGTTGGACATTACTAAAGTGACTTAGTATGCACGCATACCACATAGACATTTATAAAGGACAATGTACTCCAGACAAGTTAAAAAAAAACTCCAATGGTTTAATTATCCTTTTAACTCCTTAAAGTCTGTCATTTCAGAATTTCTGTGAGCCAACAGTGCTGCTGCTGCTGCTGCTAAGTCGCTTCAGTCGTGTCCGACTCTGTGCAACCCCACAGACGGGGGCCCACTGTCTCTGGGATCCTCCAGGCAGGAACACTGGAGTGGGTTGCCATTTCCTTCTCCAATGCATGAAAGTAAAAAGAGAAAGTGAAGTTATTCAGTCGTGCCTGACTCTTGGCCAACAGTGGTCAACACCTAATGCCTTCTTCTCACTTTCCTCTCGACCTGTCAGGAATAAATTCAATAAGAACCTCTGAATAGTAGTTTGGAACATGGAAGCTTGAGTGGGTTTATCCATCTTAGCTATAACTCTGTGGTTTACATGTTAATTACCCCCTGCCTTATTAAATATATCTTATTAAATGCCCAAAGCTGATTTCCTAATTAGCTCTGGGCTGCTAGTCCTTAGTTTACATTTCCACTCTTTTATGGGGAGAGCCTTTGAATATCATTCAGAAATTTTAAGTAGGGTTGACAAATGCCTTATGTGGGACTGGAGGATATTAATAAGTCATTGTTTCAAAATATACTTTTACAGAAAGATATTTGTACCCAAGCCTCAGCTATTGAAATCTGTCTTTCTCTCTTTCTGCCTCTCTCTTTAAGAGTATGGCTTGAGTTGCTGAGAGTCTACTGTGTGCAATGTCACTTGTAATGCTATTTGATGTAAGATGCAGTCCTGGAGATTCTATTTTAATGCTTTTCCTGATAAGAAAGCCAAGATTCATAAACATTATTCCCCTTATTTATTCACTCAGTCATTCAGCAATTCAGTGTGAGTGATGTCAGGCTATGTGCAGTTCACTGATTTTGAAACAACTGTACATTTTTTGTTTGGATTAGTGAATGCTGTTATGTACTTTTAAGAAATACTGTGAGCTACTTCACTTTGTATGATGATCTCTAGGTCCATTCATTTTGCTGCAGATGGCATTATTTCATTATTTTTTATGGCTGAGTAATATTCCATTGAGCTTCCCTGGTGGCTCAGTGATAAAGAATCCAACTGCTAATACAGGAGACATAAGTTCAATGCCTGCATTGGGAAGATCCTATGGAGAAGGAATTGGCAACCTACTCCAGTATTCTTGCCTGGGAAATCCCATGAGCAGAGAAGCTGGTGAGCTACAGTCCATGGATCACAAAAGAGTTGGACATGACTTAGCAACTAAAACAACAACAAAAATATCCATGTATAAATGAATAAATATAAATATGTGTGTGTGTGTGTGTGTGTGTGTGTGTGTGTGTGTTCATCAGAAGGACTAATGTTGAAGCTGAAGCTCCAATACTTTGTCCACCTGCTATGAAGAGCTGATTCATTAGAAAAGATTCTGATGGTGGGAAAGACTGAAGGCAAAAGGAGAAAGGCATGGCAGGGGATGAGATTAGATGAGGTTAGATAGCATCACCTACTCAAATGGACATGAGTCTGAGCAAACTCCAGAAGACAGTGAAGGACAAGGACAAGATTTAGTGACTCAACAACATACACACACACATCACATTTGATTTATCTATTCATCCATCAGTGGACACTTGGGTTGCTTCCATGTCTTGGCTAGGGTACATAGTGCAGAAAGAGCTAAGGACAAATATCATATGGTATTGCTTATATATGGAATTTTAAAAAATGATACAAATAAACTTATTTACAAAACAGAAACTGACACAGAATACAAATTTACGGTTTCTAAAGCAGAAAGGGGGAGGGGGGATAATTTAGGATTTGAGGTTAACATATACACACTGTTGTTCAGTCACCAAATCTTGTCCAACTCTTCATGACTCCATGAGTGGCAGGATGCCAAACTTCCCTACCCTTCACCACCTCCCTGAATTTTCCCAAGTTCATGTCCAATGAACTGGTGATGCCATCCAACCATCTTATCCTCTGTTGCCTCTTCTCCTTCTGCCTTCAATCTTTCCTAGCATCTGAGTTTTTTCCAATGAGTCCACTCTTTGCAAAAAGTGGCCAAAGTATTGGGGCTTCCGCATTAGCAATAGTTCTTCCAATGAATATTCAGGGTTGATTTCCTTTAGTATTGACTGGTTTGATCTTGCTGTCCAAGGGACTCTCAAGAATCTTCTCCAGTACCAAAGTTCAAAGGCATCAGTTCTTCAGTGTTCAGTCTTTTTTATTGTCCAGGTTTCACATCTGTACATGACTACTGGAAAAGTAGGGCTTTGACTATATGGACCTTTGTCAGTAAAGTAATATCTTTGCTTTTTTAATACACTGTCTAGTTTTGTCATAGCTTTTCTTCCAAGGAGCAAGTATCTTTAAATTTCATGGCTGCAGTTCACACTCCACAGTGATTTTTGAGCCCAAGGAAAAAAGTCTGTCACTGTTTCCATTGTTTCCCCTTCTATTTTGCCATGAAGTGATGGGAATGGATGCTATGATCTTTGAGTTTGAAGCTGGCTTTTTCACTCTTCTCCTTCACACTCATCAAGAGGAACTTTAGTTCCTTACTTCTGATATTTCTCCCAGCAATACTGATTCCAGCTTGTAACTCTTTCAGCCTGACACCTGGCAAAATGTGCTCTACATTTAAGGTAAATAAACAGGCTGACAATAAACAGCCATTCCTTGCATTGTTCATTGAAGAAGGCCTTCTTGTCTCTCCTTGCTCTTCTCTGGAACTCTGCATTTAGTTGGATGTAAATTTCCCTTTCTCCCATTCTTTTTGTTTCTCTTATTTCTTCACCTGTTTATAAAGTCTTCTCAGACAACCACTTTGCCTTCTTGCTTTTATTTTTCTTTGGGATGGTTTTGTTCGCTGCCTCCTGTACGATATTGTGAGCCTCTGTCCATAGTTCTTCAGGTACTCTGTTTACTTGATCTATCCCTTGAATCTGTTTTTCACCTCCACTATATAACCATAGGGAATTTGATGTAAGTCATACCTGACTGGCCTAGTGGCTTTCCTCTTTCTTTAATTTAAGTCTGAATTTTGCTATGAGAAACTGACGATCTGAGCCACAGTCTGTTCCAGGTCTTACTTTTCCTGGCTGTATATTGCTTCTCCTTGGCTACAAAAAATGTAGTCAATTTGATTTCAGTACTAACCATTCGGTGATGTTCATGTGCAAAAGTCATCTCTTGTGTTATTGAAAAAGAGTGTTTGCTATGACCAGTGCATTCCCTTGGCAAAATTCTGTTAGGCTTTGGCTTGTTTCATTTTGTACTTCAAGGCCAGACTTGCCTTACTCCAGATATCTCTTGACTTCCTACTTTTACATTCCAATCCCCTATGGTGAATAGGACTTTTTTTTTTTTTTTTTTTTGGTGTTAGTTCTAGGAGGTCTTCTAGATCTTCATAGAACTGATCATCTTCAGTTTCTTTGCCATTAGTGGTTGGGGCATAGACTTGAATTATTGTAATGTTGAATGGTTTGACTTGGAAATGAAATGATCATTTTTGTTGTTTTTGAGGTTGCAAGCAAGTGCTGCATTTTTGGACTCTTGTTGATTATGAGGGCTACTCCATTTCTTTTATGGCATCTTTCCCATAGTAATAGATATAATGGTAATCTGAATTCTATTCACTCATTCTCATCTATTTGAGTTCACTGATTGCTAAGATGTCAATATTTACTCTTGCCATCTCTTGCTTGACCATGTCCAATTTATCTTGATTCATGGACCTAACAGTCCAGGTTCCTATGCAGTACTGTTCTTTATAGCATTGGATTTTACTTTCATCACCAGACATATCCACAATTGAACATTGTTTCCACTTTGGTCCAGCCTCTTCATTCTTTCTGGAGCTATTAGTAGAGTCTCTGTTCTTCCCCAGCAGCATGTTGGGCACCTTCTGACTTGGAAGTCTCGTCTTTCAGCGTCATTTCTTTTTGCTTTTGTATAGAGTTCATGGGGTCCTCACAGGAAATACGCTGGGGTGGTTTGCCATTCCCTCCTCCAATGGACCACATTTTGTCAGAACTCTCCATCATGACCCATCCTTCTTGGATGGCCCTCTGTGGCATGGCTCATAGTTTCATTGAGTTACACAAGCCCCTTCACCACAAGTCACTGATCCATGAAGGGGATACACACACTATTATTGGTGGTCAAATGGTGAAGAATCTGCCTGAAATGCGAGAGACCCAGGTTCAATCACTGGGTCAGGAAGATCCTGTGAAGAGGGGAATGGCAATCCACTCCAGTATTCTTGGCTGGAGAATTCCATGGACAGGGGAGCCTGACAGGCTACAGTCCATGGAGTAGCAAAGAGTTGGACATGACTGAGCGACTAACAGCCTATATAAAATAGATAACCAACAGGGACCTTCTGTATAGCACAGGGAACTCTATTCAACCTTTCATAATAAACTCTAAGGGAAAAGAATCTAAAAAAGATTATATATATATATATGTATGTATAACCGAATCACTTTGCTGTACATCTCAAACTAACACAACATTGTAAATCAGCTATACTGCAATACAAATTAAACAAAACAAAATAAAACACATTCCATACACTGAGATACACACCCCAGTTTAAAATAACATGCAACCTGTATTTCCAAGGCACTTATAGTCTAAGAGCCTTGCAGGGACAACAGAGGAAATCTCAGAATTTGTTAAGATTAGCACCCAAAGCTCATGCCCTTTCTTTCCCTTTTTTACCTTTTCTCTTAATCCTGATCCTGAGGCAGGGTGATATGTTTGGCATGACACATGACTTGAAATAAGAGATCTCCCTGAGAAATCCTGATATTTTCTTTAAAGGTTACTGAGGCAGAATTTGGGGCTTGTACCTGTTGTTTCTTGTCCAGACTGCAGTTAGGCAAAATAACAACATCTTCCCTGTGGCACCTGGATGCTTGCAATCCAGCTGCCAGTCAGAGCTGTCAGTATAGTATATTCACTCGACCTGGTGCATTCCTTGCCTCCAAATGAGATGTTCCAATGGCAGCTAACCCAGATGGGTCCACTCTCCATTGATAAGTGCTGGCTGGAGTCCCCCTTAGCCTCACCATTTATGCCCCCTCCATTAGCTGCCTAATAAAGCA
Source organism: Madoqua kirkii (assembly GCA_006408675.1). NCBI lineage: Eukaryota > Metazoa > Chordata > Mammalia > Artiodactyla > Bovidae > Madoqua > Madoqua kirkii. Next base: position 2,080 of record SJYC01046872.1, on the reverse strand, counting down.
GGAAAACAGCATCTGCACCTTCATTATGACACCAGGATCTTCCATTTGTCAATCAAAATGTTGCTTAATGTCAAGGAATGGGTATCTGAAGCAGCTGAAGGCTTACTCTACCTCTTTCCCTTCAGTTACCTGTGGCTCCTTCTATCTGCCCAGGATGAGAACTCGTCACCCTCACCCCACATCATGAACCCATTCTGTGTGCTTGTTTTCTCTTATAAGCACATAGGGATTTAACACCTCTGATTAAGCTCCTTTAACTTTAGAAGTAGGAAGGGAGACAGAAAGACCAACGTTAGCACTGCATTCCTGCGAAGGAACAAAATCAATGAGCAGCTTTATCATGAACCATATGCATAATTTCTGAAGATAGTAATGATAGCATATAAAGTGACAAAGTGTGAAACCTGAACCTAAACTAAGTATAATACCACTTGTGGTGGAGTAAGAACAAAACAGACCCCTGACAAGTAGTATATGTGTTGCTGCTGCTGCTGCTGCTGCTAAGTCACATCAGTCGCGTCCGACTCTGTGCAACCCCATATACAGCAGCCCACCAGGCTTCCCCGACCCTGGGATTCTCCAGGCAAAAACACTAGAGTGGGTTGCCATTGCCTTCTCCAATGCATGAAAGTGAAAAGTGAAAGTGCCATTCAGAATTAACTTCTCTGATTTCTGGGGTTTCCTGGTAAGGTGAGGACACTATAGCTATTGGCTGCACAATTGTAAGATGTGTTGAAAATTCAGAAAAGTTAAATGTGTGTGTGTAGGTGGGTGTGTATATGCCAGGGTGCCTCCTTCAGTGAAGAAGCTGGCTAAAACCTTCCTGATGATAAATAGAGTGAGGCAAAGTAAAATAAGCAGAGGGCCAAGCAATTTTTTGGTTTCAGAAACATGACATAAAAGGGTGTTATTTGGAATGCAATAAAAGGGGCATTGGGCTTTAGTTAAAATCTTTATAATCCAGTCCAAATTTGATACTCTTATGATTTATGATTCTACTTAAATTCTCTCCCAAACTAAGTTTTCTCATCTTTAAAATAAGATAATACAGATTTCCTACTTCACAAAGATGTTATGATCAGATTGTGATGAATGCCATTGTACCTGTCGTCATTAAGAACATTTCTGTTCTAATTTCTATCATCAGAGCTTAGTTGTGCATCCCCTGGAACTTCACATGCATAGGATCAAAGTGTATGTGCCCTTTATAAAAGCTGACTGCTTTTACGGATTAGCAGTATTCCAATCTGACACTCTTCAGAGTTCAAATTACTCTTTTTTTCTATCTTAGAGTGGGAGCTTAGATTTTAAATTTTATATTTTTCTTATTATATCTTTCAAAAAACTTTTAAAGCCATAAATTATTTTCCAAGGACTGCTTTCATTAGAAGCACAAATTTTGATACAGTATTTCTATCATTATTCAATTTCCATTGTTTTCTGATTTCCATTGTGGTTTCTTGTTGACCTAAGGATTACTTGAAAATGTGATTGTAAACATCTAAATATTTGAAAGTTTTCTAGATAATTTATTATTATCAATTCCTAATTTAATTTAATTGTGGTAAGAAAACAAGCTATGGTTTCTTCAGGACTTATTGAGTAGGATATAGTGTCTCTTAGTCAATGTTCCAGGAGAAGGCAATGGCACCCCACTCCAGTACTCCTGCTTGGAAAATCCCGTGGATGGAGGAGCCTGGAAGGCTGCAGTCCATGGGGTTGCTGAGGGTCGAACACGACTGAGCGACTTCACTTTAACTTTCACTTTCATGCATTGAAGAAGGAAATGGCAACCCACTTCAGTGTTCTTGCCTTGAGAATCCCAGGGACAGGGGAGCCTGGTGGGCTACTGTCTATGAGGTCACACAGAGTCGGACACGACTGAAGCGACTTAGCAGCAGCAGCAGCAGTCAATGTTCCACATGCATTTTAAAATAATATATAATTAGCATTCAGTGAAGTATTCCATGAACATTAACTAACCAAGTTCTCTGATAATATTGTTGAATCTTATATTCTCATTGACTGTTTTTTGAATCTCTGTTGTAGGTGCATGTGCATTTAGGTGTTTTTGTCTTCA
>SJYC01046871.1:0-10006 GCA_006408675.1 Madoqua kirkii | reverse complement strand
ACTAAGTATAATACCACTTGTGGTGGAGTAAGAACAAAACAGACCCCTGACAAGTAGTATATGTGTTGCTGCTGCTGCTGCTGCTGCTAAGTCACATCAGTCGCGTCCGACTCTGTGCAACCCCATATACAGCAGCCCACCAGGCTTCCCCGACCCTGGGATTCTCCAGGCAAAAACACTAGAGTGGGTTGCCATTGCCTTCTCCAATGCATGAAAGTGAAAAGTGAAAGTGCCATTCAGAATTAACTTCTCTGATTTCTGGGGTTTCCTGGTAAGGTGAGGACACTATAGCTATTGGCTGCACAATTGTAAGATGTGTTGAAAATTCAGAAAAGTTAAATGTGTGTGTGTAGGTGGGTGTGTATATGCCAGGGTGCCTCCTTCAGTGAAGAAGCTGGCTAAAACCTTCCTGATGATAAATAGAGTGAGGCAAAGTAAAATAAGCAGAGGGCCAAGCAATTTTTTGGTTTCAGAAACATGACATAAAAGGGTGTTATTTGGAATGCAATAAAAGGGGCATTGGGCTTTAGTTAAAATCTTTATAATCCAGTCCAAATTTGATACTCTTATGATTTATGATTCTACTTAAATTCTCTCCCAAACTAAGTTTTCTCATCTTTAAAATAAGATAATACAGGTTTCCTACCTCACAAAGATGTTATGATCAGATTGTGATGAATGCCATTGTACCTGTCGTCATTAAGAACATTTCTGTTCTAATTTCTATCATCAGAGCTTAGTTGTGCATCCCCTGGAACTTCACATGCATAGGATCAAAGTGTATGTGCCCTTTATAAAAGCTGACTGCTTTTACGGATTAGCAGTATTCCAATCTGACACTCTTCAGAGTTCAAATTACTCTTTTTTTCTATCTTAGAGTGGGAGCTTAGATTTTAAATTTTATATTTTTCTTATTATATCTTTCAAAAAACTTTTAAAGCCATAAATTATTTTCCAAGGACTGCTTTCATTAGAAGCACAAATTTTGATACAGTATTTCTATCATTATTCAATTTCCATTGTTTTCTGATTTCCATTGTGGTTTCTTGTTGACCTAAGGATTACTTGAAAATGTGATTGTAAACATCTAAATATTTGAAAGTTTTCTAGATAATTTATTATTATCAATTCCTAATTTAATTTAATTGTGGTAAGAAAACAAGCTATGGTTTCTTCAGGACTTATTGAGTAGGATATAGTGTCTCTTAGTCAATGTTCCAGGAGAAGGCAATGGCATCCCACTCCAGTACTCCTGCTTGGAAAATCCCGTGGATGGAGGAGCCTGGAAGGCTGCAGTCCATGGGGTTGCTGAGGGTCGAACACGACTGAGCGACTTCACTTTAACTTTCACTTTCATGCACTGGAGAAGGAAATGGCAACCCATTCCAGTGTTCTTGCCTAGAGAATCCCAGGGACAGGGGAGCCTGGTGGGCTACCGTCTATGAGGTCACACAGAGTCGGACACGACTGAAGCGACTTAGCAGCAGCAGCAGCAGTCAATGTTCCACATGCATTTGAAAATAATATATAATTAGCATTCAGTGAAGTATTCCATGAACATTAACTAACCAAGTTCTCTGATAATATTGTTGAATCTTATATTCTCATTGACTGTTTTTTGAATCTCTGTTGTAGGTGCATGTGCATTTAGGTGTTTTTGTCTTCATGATGAATTGACCCTTTATAATTTTGAAACTCTCTCCTATCTTATAAGACAGCTTACAATGTCTGATATTAATAGAGAAAATCCAGGTTTATTGTGCCTATTATTTGCATGAAATGTCTTTTCCCTTCATTTTACTTTTAACCTGTCAATGTCGTTATCTTAAAACGAGTATTACACAAAAAAGTGTATCAATAAGCCTTACTTTTTTGTCTGGAGTGACAATGTATGCCTTTAACTGAGGTTTGACTCAGGTTTCTTTTAATGTAATTATCCACTGGGAAAGTTTTAAGTTTACTACCTTGAAATTTCTCCTCTGTATTTATTCATTTCTCATTTCTTATCTTATTTCACATTAAATGAGCACTGGTACTTCACTGTTGTTGTTATCGTATTTTAGTATTCCTTCTTTTATATTGGCTTTGTGATTATACCTCTTTGGTTTATTTTAATGCATTCTTGGCTTTTTAAATTTACTTCAAATGACATACCATTTTATATGTCGTCTCATGGCCTTGCAACAGTATAATTCTCTTTAGCCTACATTCCAATGCCATCCTTTGTGGTTTTATTGACACATGTTCACTTCTACATTTGTCATCAACATCACAGTATATTATTATTTTTCCTTTAAACTGAGTATTGACTTTTAAAACATTTAAGAAAAGAAATACAAATAGTCTTATATTTAGCCACCTATTTACCACTTTGCTTATTCTTCATCTCTTCTTGTACACTGAATGTTCCATCTGGAATCAGTTTCTTTAGAGTGTACAACTTATTTTACACTTCTTAACAGTGGAGATCTGTAGGTAACACATTGTCACAGCTTTTGTTTAAATGAAATTGTATTATTTTCCCTTCAGATTTGAAAGCTGTTTTTGCTGGATATAGAGTGTGAGGTTGAGAGTTTCATACTTATAGCATTTGTTGGACTCCATTGTTTCCTGAGAGAAGTCACCTGTCATTTCCACTGTTGTTCAGTGCTATCTTTAGCAACTGAGCTGGCATTGAGAGAGTGGTATTTTTAAAGCATCTTAGTAGAGCCTTGAGGTCCAAGCACCTGGAGAATAAGATTCTTTGCTTTTCATCCCAACCTACAAATTCTTGTATTGCCAAGCAATGAATTTCTTTGACCTTGTAGGAGGATGAACTGGTGAACGTGGTGAGCATTTGGTTGCAGCTTCCTTTAGATTCAGTCTGCCTCTGTCTGTAATTGTTCAGGCTGCTAGCTCTAGGAGGGCTCTGGGATCATGCATCACACACTTTGAAATCTCAAAACTTGTCACCTTGGGTCTGTTCAGATGGTTATTCACAGGACTATGAAACTGCAAACAATATGACTCTAGAATAGTAGGAAACCTTGAAATGTTGAGATCTCAATATTACAATGGAGTGAGGGTGAGAAAGAATAAATTGTTTGTCCATATTACACAATGATGCCATAATGTTGACCATTTGGATGAGAATCTAGGATTCCCTCTTCAGAACACGTGGCACCTGAAGATTCCAGGCTCCCCAAATAAAACTTTTATCTAGAATTTTACAATCAGGATTTCAATATAAGCTTACGATATATTCAATCTATAAGTCACTTAGAACATAGGCGAGGATTCCCCCATCAACCTCAGTGTGAATAAAATCCTGTTTAAAATTCACTTTCTATATGTGATGCTGAAAATACAAAGCCTCTACATGCTAGGGGAGTGGGTTGTAGGAAACACAATTAACAGAATCCAGAGAACTAAATTGAAGTCTCCCAAGTTTGGTTGTAGAAAAACATGAAATATGTTCAAGGCATCCAAGAGTGAAAAACCACCAGAATTTTTAACCATCTCCCAAATTTGTGTATCAAAGAAGTAAATTTTGAAAAGAACTACATTCTACAGGGAAGAGTCTTTCCTAGCTGGGCAAAGGTTGAAGAGATTTTATATCTATATCATTTGCTAAAGTTGAAATAGGACATGCTAAAGATGAGCCTGCTGAAGAGAAGCTTTTTTTTTTTTTCCTGGATTGAGACAATGGCCAAATCTTTGACAAACCTGTGGGAAAGAAAGTTAGATTTGAATCTCAAGGAATTCCCCTCCCCCAAATCATTCTCTTGCATCACAGTTTTCCTGCAAAGTAGAAAGTGAGCTTCTCTGTTCTTCATAAGCCACTTTATGATTTATAATAGTGACTATATTAATTCTCTAATGTCAGAGTTATTAGCCAGTGGGTGTTTGTGTACAGTAGAAATGTCAGATTGTTCAAATTACCCTAGATCCACAGATCTTATGAGAATACAATCAAAGTTAAGATTTAAATCATTGAAATGGATTCCATTACATACATAAAATCCTTTTACTTGGTATTTTCTTGGCCATTTGAGAAACCAATGGTTTGGTTGGTGTTGATAGAACATTAGCATGAAGGCTTTACCCATGAATACTTGAGTTGGAAATGAGACTGGTAATGATTCATAATGAAGCAAACTAATCAGTGTGCTACCTGACATCCTACCTTAAAGATTAGGTACAATTGGGATAATGAGAAAGTTCTGGGGATGGATAGGGGTAATGGTTGCATAATAATGTGACTGTACTTTATGCCACTGAAATATATACTTTAAAATGGTTAAAATGGCACATTTTATGTTATTCATATTTTACCCTAGTGGGGAAAAAAGATTAGGTAGGAGACTTTGGATTCCACCTATAGAAAATTTCTACCCCCAAAATCATTCATCCAAATGAGGGCTAGGAGGCATAATTTTAGTGTACCAAATATCTCCCATGCTGTGTGTTCCTTTACTTAACCTTCACAAGAAAGTATGAATATAAATTACATGAAAACCAGAGACTCCTATTCTCCCTCGTGGAGCAACTGACAATGAAATAGTTGAAAAGTGAGTGGCTATAGAAAAGCCATATGCTTTGGAATAAGACAACTTTGAAACTGAACCATAGACTAATTGCTAACCAATTAGATGATTTAAAGATATTTTGCATCCTCTTTTTTCTCTCTCTAGGCTTCAATTTCTTTTTAATCTATTAAATAGTAATAATGATCATGAAAAAGTCTTTGCTTAGTGATTGGCTTCAATTAATGGTAACAATTGCTTCTATAAAAGCCTTTTGCTCTATGAAGAGATTTTTCAGTTATCTTCCATACCACAGTAATTATCAGTGTTAGGAATATCAGAACTTCATTTTGTTATTTACTTAGTAAAGCTTTTGTGTGTCATGCCTTGTGACTTACTAGGACTGACTTACTTATAAAATATTGTGGAAGGACTTTTAAAAAGAATAATGTACAACAGCGTGCTCTCTCTCTCTCTCTCTCTCTCTCTCTCTCTCTCTATATATATATATATATATATATATATATATACATACATATTTATATTTATTACATGCTGCTAAGTTTCTTCAGCCATGTCGACTCTGTGCGACCCCATAGATGGCAGCCCACCAGTCTCCCCCGTCCCTGGGATTCTCCAGGCAAAAACACTGGAGTGGGTTGCCATTTCCTTCTCCAGCGCATGAAAGTGAAAAGTGAAAGTGAAGTTGCTCATTCGTGTCCGACCCTCAGCGACCCCATAGACTGAAGCCTTGCAGGCTCCTCTGTCCATGGGATTTTCCAGGCAAGAGTACTGGAATGGGGTGTCACAATTATTAATAAGTATTATATTTATTATATAAATATAAATATTTATATATAGTGCAGAATTTTCACCAGAGTCAGATTTCATTTGGAAGATCTGAGACACTGGGGATTTTCTTTGCAAACTTTATGGATGTCATGGCTGGATTTCCATTCATGGTCCTTAAGCTCAGGTGGCAGTGCTGCCACGGTGTCACAGACTCACCTGGCTTCCATTTCTTCCCACAGACATTTACAGGAAACATGAATGCTGACAGTGTGATGCACCACAAGTTACTGCATTCTGTGAGAGCCCGGTTCATTCGCTTTGTTCCCCTGGAGTGGAATCCAAGCGGAAAGATTGGCATGAGGGTTGAAGTCTACGGATGCTCCTATAGTAAGTACCCACACAAATTATCAGCACTGGTGTGTGTTTGCAAGTGGCATTATCCACACTGTATCAGATTGTTGACACTGAGAATGCAATCTAAATCATTTTAAAATCATTTCTATAGTTTAATGACATATGCATATTTGAACATGTGAAACTCAGCCTAGATGTAGAAGTACGTTTATTTAGGGATGAAGTAGTTTGGAGATGAGATGACTGGGTTTAACAAAAAGAGTTCAAAATGAAGAACTCTTGGAGTTTGAGCTATCACTTACCTTTTCAGTACTAAAATAATTTTAGTCCTTTCCTAGGAGTGGGAAGAAGCATTATAAAACTCTTTCCTTCCTTGTTGTAGAAGGGAAAGAGAAGAAACATTTCAACTCAGTGTAATATGTGGGATGTTTCTTAGAATTATGCAGACACTCCATTCTTCTGAATTGTTTGGGCTGAATTTAAAAGTAGAGCTCCATTTTGCAGATAAGGAAGGTCATAAACACAGGTAGAACTCTAGATCACTCTAGAACTGTGAAAAGATTGTCTTTATCTTAAACAAGCACTTTAAGAAAGAATGTGCTTAAAACATGCTCCAACAAACCGTTAAATCAAGGAGAAGCTGCCTTGCACTCCAGCCCTTCTATCAAAAAGTACAGACATCTAGTGTGAGGACATGAGTGTTTTCTAATCCAGGATCTCTGGGGCATCCAGATTCCCATGTTACCTCTTCTCTTGATAACAGTTGTTACAACTAATATTACCAAATGCAAGTTTGTGTACCCAGTACACAATGAGGTCAAATAAACAGAAACATCAGATTTTGGAAGAAAGAAATATTTATTGCAGGGACAAGCAAGAGACTGGTTGCTCATGTCTAAAAACCCAAAACTCCCCAGAATTTGGCAAAACGCTTTAAAAGGCAAGGTAAGGGAGGGGCATCTCATATGAAGAGTTGATTCATTGGAAAAGACTCTGATGCTGGGAGGGATTGAGGTCAGGAGGAGAAGGGGAAGACAGAGGATGAGATGCCTGGATGGCATCACCAACTCGATGGACATGAGTTTGAGTGCACTCCAGGAGTTGCTGATGGACAGGGAGGCCTGGCGTGCTATAATTCATGGAGTCACAAAGAGTCGGACAGGACTGAGTGACTGAACTGAACTGAAGGGAGGGGCATGTTTAATTACTGAAAACCTCTTGGTCCCAGAATCCTTTGTTCTTATAGCTGTCCACATAGATCATGTAACAATGTTCCTGTAAATTTCCAACAAGGCAAATATTATTCTCTGTTCTGTAACTTTGTATATCCATGTGAATGGAAAAGTGTTATACCCTTAAAAGGTCAGAACCCTGAATGGCTCTCCTATATACACCAGACCATTGGCAAAATTCTTAACTCTGAACAATAGAATACAAAGATTAAAGTAAAAGAAACATATTCTAATCCATTTTTAAAAGATCTAATGTGAAGTCATATTTGTTCTTCCCTATTACACTAGGAGGCTTATTTTAGGTTAAACATGAAGCATTCATGGTGAAATAAAAAGCGTATTTATATTACTACTTCAGCCATCTATTTTGCTGCAATAATTCTATTTCTCTTTTACACATCCTCGTACATTTGTTTTCTCTATCCTGTCAGTTGTCTCTATTTTCCATGTTCATTGCTCTGAATGTTTGTACAAAAAGGCTCAGAACATCAAGTTAAATAACAGACTGAACGACAGAGAGACCCTTGAGCACCATGTGTAGCTCTTTTCAGGTGATTACCCCTTTGATAATCTGATGACAGTAAGGCAACCATCTCTTAAGGAAAGTGCCCCAACAAAGGAAACTATAAGCAAAGTGAAAAGACAGCCTTCTGAATGGGAGAAAATAATAGCAAATGAAGCACTGACAAACAGCTAATCTCAAAAATATACAAGCAACTCCTGAAGCTCAATTCCAGAAAAATAAATGACTCAATCAAAAAATGGGCCAAAGAACTAAACAGACATTTCTCCAAAGCAGACATACAGATGGCTAACAAACACATGAAAAGATGCTCAACATCACTCATTATCAGAGAAATGCAAATCAAGACCACAATGAGGTACCACTTCACACTAGTCAGAATGGCTGCGATCCAAAAGTCTACAAACAATAAATACTGGAGAGGGTGTGGAGAAAAGGGAACCCTCTTACACTGTTGGTGGGAATGCAAACTAGTACAGCCACTATGGAGAACAATGTGGAGATTCCTTAAAAAATTGCAAATAGAACTGCCATATGACCTAGCAATCCCACTGCTGGGCATACACACTGAGGAAACCAGAACTGAAAGAGACACATGTACCCCAGTGTTTATTGCAGCACTGTTTATAATAGCCAGGACATGGAAGCAACCTAGATGTCTATCAGCAGATGAATGGATAAGAAAGCTGTGGTATATATACACAATGAGATATTACTCTGTCATTAAAAATAATACATTAGAATCAGTTCTAAAGAGGTGGATGAAACTGGAGCATATTATACAGAGTGAAGTAAGTCAGAAAGAAAAACACCAATTCAGTATAATAAAGCATATATGTGGAATTTAGAAAGATGGTAATGATGACCCTGTATGCGAGACAGTAAAAGAGACACAGATGTGTAGAACAGTCTTTTGGACTCTGTGGAAGAAAGCGAAGGTGGGATGATCTGAGAGAACAGCATTGTAACATGTATATTATCATATGTGAAACAGATCGCCAGTCCAGGTTCGATGCATGAGACAGGGTGCTCAGGGCTGGTGCACTGGGATGACCCAGTAGACGGGATGGGGAGGGAGGTGGGAGAGAAGATCAAGATCGGGAACACACGTATACCCATGGCTGATTCACATCAGTGTATGGCAAAGACCTCTACAATATTGTGAAGTAATTAGCCTCCAATAAAATAAATACACTGAAAAAAAAAGGAAAGAAAAGTGTCCACAGTAAGGTTCTCAGCTTGGCTAAAGCCCAGATCTTGACCAAGAAAAGAGCTCCTGACTTTGAGAGAGTCTCATCCTACCAAGATTTTTTTCCAAGGAGTCTTCTCCAGGAAAGCTCTGCATCTAGTAAATACATCCTTTAAGGCAGTGGTCTCTAACCTTTTTAGCACTAAGGACCAGTTTTGTGGAATACAATTTGTCCACAGACGAGAGCTGGGGGAATGGTTTTGAGATGATTCAAGCAGATTAGGTTTTTTTCAAATATTGACCCAAATTTTTTAAAATTGTATTTTAACTGAAGGATAATTACTTCACAATGTTGTGTGGTTTCTGCCAAACGTTAACAGGAATAAGGGTCCCCTCCCTCTTAAACCTCCTTCCAGCCTCTCTAGGTTGTCACAGAGCACTGGCTTTAAGTTCCCTTCATTACACAATGGCTGATTCACATCAGTGTATGGCAAAGACCTCTACAATATTGTGAAGTAATTAGCCTCCAATAAAATAAATACACTGAAAAAAAAAGGAAAGAAAAGTGTCCACAGTAAGGTTCTCAGCTTGGCTAAAGCCCAGATCTTGACCAAGAAAAGAGCTCCTGACTTTGAGAGAGTCTCATCCTACCAAGATTTTTTTCCAAGGAGTCTTCTCCAGGAAAGCTCTGCATCTAGTAAATACATCCTTTAAGGCAGTGGTCTCTAACCTTTTTAGCACTAAGGACCAGTTTTGTGGAATACAATTTGTCCACAGACGAGAGCTGGGGGAATGGTTTTGAGATGATTCAAGCAGATTAGGTTTTTTTCAAATATTGACCCAAATTTTTTAAAATTGTATTTTAACTGAAGGATAATTACTTCACAATGTTGTGTGGTTTCTGCCAAACGTTAACAGGAATAAGGGTCCCCTCCCTCTTAAACCTCCTTCCAGCCTCTCTAGGTTGTCACAGAGCACTGGCTTTAAGTTCCCTTCATTACACAGCACTTTTGTATACTTTGTGTCTATTCTAATGCTGCTACTGATCTGACAGGAGGTACAGGTCTGTGGGCTGGAGGTTGGGGATCCCTGCTGTAAGGAGAAAAATTACCTTCAGGTACACAGTGTGAGTGGTGGGAAGTTGCACCCCCTTAGGCAGCTTTTGGATGGAGAATGCCTTTGTTTGGGATGATCCTCCAGCTGGCACACTGTAATCTTCCATCACTTGTCCTGGGGCTTTGGTGCTTTATCCTTTGGGAAAAAAGCATACCCATCTGACTCTTAGTCTATAAAACTAAAATCTCAGCATGTCCTCCGGATCAAAAATTCCCTTTCAAAATCATCTTATCCTTTTTTTTACTGGCTCATTCTTTTTTTTTTTTTAACACTTTACATTTTATTATTTATTTAT
>SJYC01046869.1:0-27390 GCA_006408675.1 Madoqua kirkii | reverse complement strand
TTTGGGATTGGAATGAAAACTGACCTTTTCTAGTCATGTGGCCACTGCTGAGTTTTCCAAATTTGCTGGCAGATTGAGTGCAGCACTTTCACAGCATCATTTTCAAGATTTGCTACTGTGGGCAAGAGTTGACGCTCATAGTCAACTGAAGAGTCCACAATGCAGTACTTCAATATAGTCTCAAAAATGACAGAATGATCTTGGTTCGCTTCCAAGGCAAAACATTCAATATCAGAATAATATGTCTATGCCCCTACCATTGATGCCAAAGGAGCTGAACCTGACTGGTTCTGTGAAGATCTATAATACCTTCTAGAACTAACATCAAAGAAAGGTGTTCTTTTCATCATAGAGGATGGTAATATGAAAGTAGAAAGTTAAGAGCTACCTGGAATTGTTAGGTACTCAAACGTGCTCCAAGGCACGTTTGACCTTGGAGTACAAAATGAAGCAGAGCAAAGGCTAACTTAGGAACAACCGAAGTCCTGTGCAGAAAGAACTGGACTGTAAGGCCTGGCCCTTGCATGCTTCCCTGGCCTTACTGTCCAACAATATCCCTTCACTCTCTGGGCTCAGAAACTACAGACTGGCCTTCTGTCTTGCCCTCTTCCTGAAATGCTCCCCCTTCCCTGTCTTCAGTTCATCTCTTAATCAGTCTCAGCTTTATTATCATCTCAAATACTTGGCCATTGCTTCCCATTTAAATAATATTACACACATTTTTCTATCTTAAATCATATCATTCTTTTCTTTCAAAATATTGATGTGTCTTAGTCTATTTGAACAGAACACCATGTACCTAATGACTCATCAACAAAAGAAAACCTATTTCTTACAGTTTTGGAGGTTGGAAAGTCCAAGAGGAAGGCACAGCAGATGATGTATCTGGTGAGGGCTCACTTCTTGGTTCATAGGTGGTCATTTTCTTACCAGTCCTCACCTCATAAAAGGGATGAGGGAACTCTCTGGGTCTCTTTGATAAGGACACTAACCTCATTCATGAGGACTCCATCCTCATGACCTAGTCTCCTCCCAAGTACCTCTCCTCCAAATACTGTCTCAGTGTGGATTAGGTTTGAATATGTGAATTTATGAATTTTGGGAGACTGTAGACATTCAGTGCATAGCAATCATGATCTAGCTATAGAATATCTATCCCTATCTTGGAAGAGAGAAGGAGAAGGGCATTAGATAGACACATAAATAGATATCTAATAGATACTAACATGTGTCTTTCCTTGTAAATTACCTGTCTGATCTAGCAGTTTATAGGCTTCACAAAGTTAAGGACCACAACTACTTAGATACATTATTCTCAACATAGAATGAGACCAATTTCATTTTAGGCAATTAAATTGTTGAATGAAAAATCCCAAAGTGGTACAATTTGTATCATTCCTATCACCTTGGACTTTCCACTCTGCGTCTGGAAGAATTTAGTCATATGATATGGAGAACTTTTGTTAAAGGGAAAATATATTCAATTTTCTAATATCTATAATATTGTTTTATTTACAAGACCAAAGTCAGAACCCTAAAATTCCTGAGCATATGTTGTTACAATGTTGAAGGACAAAGTTTAGCTATTGCCCAATCCAAGAGCTCCTGGGCTAATAGTTCTTGATATCTGAGCTGTGTTCTCAAGCCTTACTCTGAATAAGAAATCACTACCTGGGAACATATAATTATAAATACCAACTCTGGCCATAGTCCATCAAACCACAATTACTGTAAGGGCCACAGCATAAGCATTTTATTTTCTGTTCCTAGAAAAGTGTTATGTGGAGCCAGAATTTAAAACTGTTATCTCAAAATCCTCTTCTAATCATGGAGTCAGTTCATTTTAGTCAGCATTGTCATATTTGTGTCTGTGGTTATTAATCTTGAGGACTTTCAGTACCAAGCTAATGAATTTAATATTACTATGGTAATAATAAATGAATGGGCTCTACACTAAAACCACCAGAGATCTGAACCTAGCTTTATTACTCTCATTATTATCTTGGGCAATGTTGGGTCCTCTATGAACACAGTTTATTTTTCTATGAGGAGAAGTATAATGATAGTGCTCATTTAATTTATGCAAATTATTTGAAATAGTACTTGGCATACAATAAACTTTCAAAGAGTGTTAGCTGTGTTCATCACTGCCCTTATTTGACATGTAAGCTAGTTATCAAACTTCACCCTATTTTACCTTTTCCTCCTTATTCAGGGCCACATCCCTCCTGTGCCTTACAGAAGGAAGTAAACATTTTTACATACCAGGTCCCAAAATGTTCCACCACTTCCATCAGACCATCTGGAGACTTCAGGCTAAATGGACTTTTGTCTGGGGGCTTCTATTTTAATTTCCTTTAAAAAAATGGAACACTAATTAATTTTAAAAAGCATTATAAATTCTGATAAGATATAATGATCTGTCAGGCTTCCCTCATTGAAAATTACCACCATCATTTTTTATCTCCACTTTCCTTCTTTCCACAGAAAAGACTTGCTTCTATTTGGTTAATTATTGCCAAGTGGTGTCATCCACAATTCATCAGCCTCAGAGTTGAAGTCATATTCTCTTTCCCCAAATAAATCTCTTTGTCATCCCAGCCTCAGCTGCCCTCTTTGTTTTTTATCTCATCATCTGGGGCCATTTATCACACATGGTAGAGACCCCATAGTTGTATATTTCATCCTTGGCAAGCTCAGAGCCCATATGGCCTTATTATAGAGAACCTCAAAGCCAAGTTTATAGCATGCAAGTCCTGGAGAGATAGAAAAATGGGGTGGTGGTAGTCATACCTGCAGGCTTGGAGGCCCCCATGTAAGCTTTGAATCTCACTTTGTAAATCAGAGCATTTATCACTGGATAAACCTACAAGATCATTCATTTCAACTCTTTCATTTTTGTAAATAAGTAGATAGAGGCCCAGAAATTTCTTAAGAATAAGAAAAAAATAAAGATTTAACTAAATCCCAATTTTGTTAATTAGAATTAACATATGTAAGCTATTGGTACTATGTATGCAATAGATAACTAATAAGAACATACTCTGTAGCTCAACTCTACTCAGTGCCCTGTAGTGACCTGAATGGGAAAGAAGTCCAAAAAAGAGAAGATATATATGTACGTACAGCTAATTTACCTTACAGTAGAAACTAACTCAATGTTGCAAAGCTACCATTCTCCAATAAAAATTTTAAAAGAAATAAGTTAGTTGAAAAGAATGATATCTGTTTACTCTTCTTTTTTTCAGTTTATTTAGGAATCACAGAAAAAATCTCTTCTATGAAAAAACAAATAAACACAAATATGTGCAATGAAAGCACATTAACTTAAGTCAACTTTTCTGATCTATCTTAAATAAATTTACTGATTGATTCAGAGGCTTAAAATTCCTTCAACAGACAATAAACATTACTCAGTATCCCCCAACTTTGCTAAGCTTTGGAGATAGAGAAGTAAGTAACACAACCTGTCTTTTTGGAGCTCAAGGATTTTTAGTAACATCAAAAAGCACACAAATAAATGCTTGTAGTCAAAGTTGAGGAAACCAAGTCTTTTGTGAGGTTCCTAAAGGAAGGGAAAACAGAGTTAACATGTTTCCTGATGATTTACTGTCCTGCTGCCCAAGGTGTAATTTGAACTGACTGTATCACACTTGAGTCGCATGACCTATATGATAACAGTGGTGATTGTAAAGGAAAACTTAAAAGGAAAAATTTGACTCCGTACTGATTCTGCTTCTGTGACTTTAACTCTTATTTGCCATTTGCAGCTGCTGCTTTTGTTATTATAGGTATATATAGTGGCCTGCCTTGGGAACACTGCCCCTACTCACCCTTAAGCCAGAAAAGAAAGAAAAGAAAGTGACGTCACTCATTAATAGTAATACTTAGATCGATCACTTAGCGCAGCAGTGGGTTCCCACACAAATGTCAAGGTCTTTCTTCCTATAGTTTGTTTTACATTTACTCCTTGTTGAAATGGTCACTGGAGTAATCTACAGGGATTCCCTCTCTGGCCTTCTGGCACGAAGCTCTGTAGACTGTGCCCAGATAGTATCATTAGCAAAGAGTGTTTAATACCCCCAAACATAAAAACATGATAAATCTCATTTTAAACAAAATAACAACTAGCTGCAGGTGGGGGGATGGTGGCTCTCCAATTTTGACAGTTTTATTTAAATGTCTCATTATGAGAACATTTTTTCAGTTGTGTTGTTATTAAACCCAAGTTGATGTGCTCGATGCACAGTGAAACCAAACAATACCAAAAAATCCGAGTTTGGAGCAGAGAATGTTTTATTGTAGGACCACAAGGAAAATGGAGGCTCAAGCAAACACACACACAAAAATCTCTGAACTCCCCAAAGCATTTCAGCAAAGCCTTTTTAAAGGCAAGATGAGGGAGGGGTGTGGTTAGTTATGGCAAATTTCCTGGCACAGGAATTCTTTATTCTTGCAGCTGTTCACTTAAGAAAGGTAACAATGTTCCTGTAACTTTCTTTCTCTGTATGAATCAAAAAATATTATACCCTTAAAGGTCAGAACCTTGAAAATGGGCTATCCTATATATTTCAGGCTATATGCAACATTTTTAGCTTGGAACAGAATCAATAGAATACAAAGATTAAAAGAAATAAACCTAATATGAGATCAGATGTGTTCCTCCCTGTTGTGTGTTGTGGCTGAGGGCCACCGGTGATCATGTGAAGCAACAGAAGCAGCTCACAAGTGAACTGTGCTCTTTTCACAAGGGTTCTCTCTGCAATAGCAGCCTTTGCTTTGATCCTTCCTTCTGTGAACTTGTGACTAGGATTTATGGAACCTTATCATAGACTCGATGGACATGAGTTTGAGTAAACTCTGGGAGTTGGTGATGGACAGGGAGGCATGGCATGCTGCGATTTCACGGAGTCACAAAGAGACACAACTGAGCGACTGAGCTGAACTGAACTCATCCCTCTGCTTAAACCTTTCAACCTGTCTGCCTTGGGGTGGCCATATGTCCCAGCCCATTCCATATGATTCTAGTCCATGCTTGTCATCTCAGTTTTGTTATCTGTTTCCTTGTTCACTCCCCCTCTTTGCTATTAAAACAAATTGTAGGGACTATAATTATGCTTCCCTTTGTTGTGTCCTGTACCACCAGAGTGATTCATTTGCCTTGTCAGTGTCACTATGTCTGAGAGTTCATGTGGCAATGATTTTGCATCTCACAGTTTAGCACAGAGACCAGAGAGAATAAAGAACATGCACAGTGATTGCCAATGTACTTAAGAATAAACAATGCAAGGATTTCTATTACTTTGAAAGTGCCCTAAAATAAATACGTTATTTCAGTTTAGTCTTGGAGTTGGCTTCCTTCATGGCTCAGATGGTAAAGAATCTACCTGCAATGCAGAAAACCTAGGTTCTATCCCTGAGTTGGGAAGATCCCCTCAAGGAGGGCATGGCAACCCTCTCCAGTATTCTTGCTTGGAGAATCCCTATTGACAGAGGAGCCTGGTGGGTTACAGTCCATGGGGTCACAAAGAGTTGAACAAAACTGAGTGACTAAGCACAACATTACTAGTGAAAAGCTCAGTGGAACTACAAATTTTAGGTATGCTGAGTGTTACTGAGTCTAAGCTCATACTGCTCTCTGCATCATAGGCCAATATATTGAGAGATGAGTAGTGGGGCAAAGTATAGAGCCTTTATTCAGAAAACCAGCAGATCCAGAAGACTGGTACCCCAAAGAATCATGTTGCCTAGGTTTGGATGCTAGTTTTATTTCTGACAAAGAGCAGGAGGTCAGGAGGTATCATAAAAAGGTAATTCAGTTCAGTTAAGTTTAGTCGCTCAGTCGTGTCTGACTCTTTGTGACCCCATGAATCGCAGCATGCCAGGCCTCCCTGTCCCTCACCAACTCCTGAAGTTCCCTCAGATTCACGTCCATTGAGTCAGTGATGCCATCCAGCCATCTCATTCTCTGTCATCCCCTTCTCCTCCTGCCCCCAATCCCTCCAGTCTTTTCCAATGAGTCAACTCTTCACATGAGGTGGCCAAAGTACCGGAGTTTCACCTTTAGCATCATTCCTTCTAAAGAAATCCCAAGGCTGATTTCCTTCAGAATGGACTGGTTGGATCTCCTTGCAGTCCAAGGGACTCTCAAGAGTCTTCTCCAACACCACAGTTCAAAAGCATCAATTCTTCGGCGCTCAGTTTTCTTCATAGTCCAACTCTCACATCCATACATGACCACTGGAAAAACCATAGCCTTGATTAGACGGATCTTTTTAGGCAAAATAATGTCTCTGCTTTTGAATGTCTCTGCTATCTAGGTTGGTCATAACTTTTCTTCCAAGGAGTAAGCGTCTTTAAATTTCATGGCTGCAGTCACCATCTGCAGTGATTTTGGAGCCCCCCAAAATAAAGTCTGACACTATTTCCACTGTTTCCCCATCTATTTCACATGAAGTGCTGGGACCAGATGCCATTATCTTCGTTTTCTGAAAGTTGAGCTTTAAGCCAACTTTTTCACTCTCCACTTTCACTTTCATTAAGAGGCTTTTCAGTTCCTCTTCACTTTCTGCCATAAGGGTGGTGTCATCTGCATATCTGAGGTAATTGATATTTCTCCTGGCAATTTTGATTCCAGCTTGTGCTTTGTTGCAAATATTTTCTGGTTCCAGCCAGATTCCAGAGTGGATGTGTTAATTTCTTCCTTCCTGCAGCCATTCACTGGTGGGCTGGTCAGAGTATGAGCTTAAACAAAGGAACTTTATTTTAAGCTCTGCGGTGGGAGGCAGAGTTCCCAGAGATGGGCCATCAGGTACACTTTAAGCTATAGGCAATATTCCTTTAGTGATTAGCTTGTAGCAAGAGCAATATAGAATGTGAAGTTTACAGTAAAAGAAATATCCAATATGGAGTCAATTTTGTTCTTCCTTATTCCACAAACTGTTTACAAGTGTAAGATAGCCAAAAAAGCATTTTAAGAAGGCAAGTATGACTGTCAGTCTATCCACTAAAGTTAGGATTGGAATTTAAAGTTTCTATTTGTTTTTTATGCAATGACTATTTTTTTCTGTTGTCTTCTTAGGACCTATTCTGTTGTGTTTTTTATTTTTTTCTCAAACTACTCATGCACAGACACATCAGAAATTCTGTAAGAAAAACTATTCTTAGGAATTGCCACATTCAGTTTTGGAAACTTACACTGTTTTCACAGTTCATCTGAAGTTATCATGGGCTTCTGATAAGACCTGTAAAAGTCACAGAGTTGGTGAAGGATCTCTGTAAATGTGAGCTGACTGTGGAAACCTCTGTGGTCTATAGATTGCTAACCAAAGCCCTCAAGTATTCAGTGCAAGTGTATGGTCTGAATAATAATCAGTTTTCTTATATAACATACCATGAGATAAGGCTTCAAACTGTAATTGTGTTGAAAATCATGGTTACTGCAAACAGCCCCAGAGTCTGAGACGCACTGATTTTCTCAGAATGAATCAATGGTTTCTCTTGTCAGCTCTGAGTTCCAGCTTTTCTTCTTGTAAGAAAATAGACTCCATGTCACAAGCCCACATGAGAACCCTTCTCAGCTCACTTGAGGATTCAAGCTCGGAATCTTTTATTCAGTGGAGTCCTTTTTTAGCTGGTTTGTAGACAAGTTACCAACATCCATCAAATATGCCAGAATATGCCTCCAGAACTCTGTCTTTCTCTGACAACAAGCTATGACAGCTGGATCAGCAATTATGGTCTCAGTGGGAATTCGGCCAAACACTGGCATTTCTCAGTACTGCTGCAATGGAGAGGAGTGAATGTGGATTTATCTTGACCTAAAAGGAGAGGTTTGTGAGCTGGAGGAGCTGCCTTTATCCTAAAGACTCCTCAGATTCACAATCGACCTAACCTTAATATTCTAGCAAAATCTGCCATTGTATGACTATCTTATCAAACCAAAAATTGAGTTCCTTTTAATGAGATTCTAAAAATTGATTTTCAGGATGATGGAGAATGGTCCACTGTAGGAAGCAAATATCTAACAGCTGTGTTCTGGTTGGCACTGTAGGTAAAAAAAAACTCTGATGAGTGGTCATCATGCATTAAGGGCAGGAAAAAGGGAAAAAGAACACTCAAAAGACCACATTAGGGCTTTGTCACCTTGGCAGGAGACAATGAAATTGGGTAATTCCACTGAGGGAGAGGTTTAGGTAGTTAGCATTGAAATGTGCACTGACCAAATAAATAATATGGAAGGATTTTCTAAAATCCAGGAGTTCTTTCTAAAAGCCCAAATTATTTTTAAAGTTGCTTATTTTTAATACTTTAACAGTTATTTTGCCATTGATCTCAGGGTCCCATTAGAACTCATTATTTTATTTTTAATAGGATCCTCCATTATAAAACTCCTGACTCTCTTCCCAGCCTCTTGCATCTCTACTCTCCTAGCTTTCTTTTAGCCCAGAGGGTCTCAAACTTCAGTGAGCATCAGACTCACCTAGAGGGCTTGAAAACATGCAAATGTCTGGGTCCTAAGCCTCGAGTTTCTAATTCCATAGGTCTGCAGTGATATCCTAAATCTGGTACTTCTAACAAGCTCCCTGGGGATACCAAGGCTACTGGTGCAGATAGCACACCTCTGGAATAACTGGTTCAGCAAGTTGAAATCTTTGTGGATCTGAGATCTGAACTTCTGAAACAGGAATCCTTCTTTCTGTTGGCAATGACCTTTACACATACCTCACCTGCCTAACTTCTATGCATCCCTAGGGTGCACAGGGCTAGGGAGAAGTATTATCGTATTATCTCCTGCTGGAGAAGGTTGAACATCACTCCTTTAGACTTATTCTGCACCGAGTGCTCAGCCCCTTCCCAGGAATGTGTAATCGTGTAGCACTGCCTCCAGCTTAGCCTTTGAGACCAGGGACCTCTATTGAGTTCATTGCTATCCCCCTGTGCTGAACATAGACCTCACCATGTGGAAGGAGTCTCAATAAAGGCTCAAATATGAGAAAGTCTGGGTGAAGTGAGACCCCCAAATCAACCAGAGTAGGAGGCTCAAGCTTAGTGGAGGTAATGAGGCTGGGGTGGACATTGCAATCTACCCTTAAAAAGCCAAGAACTGTTGTTCTGATGGAACTTAGTCTGTGAGTAAAGGAGCAAAGACAAAGAGAGCAGAGGCCATGAGGAAATTAACATCAACCTGTCAGGTAAAGAAAACTCCCATTCATCTTTCCTTAAATGAGCATCTTCTTCCTTATACATTCACTCATAGGTACATTCTGCAGGCATGCCTGATTCTTCCTGGACCAGAATCATGCACAGTATCCCTGTCCATGAGCTGTTTCAAGTTGTAATCCTCACACCGACACCCCACTTTCTAATGAGAAAACATTTAGGGCTTTTGTGTCAAACAATTCATTACTGTGTATATACCTTGTGGCAGGGTATATAATCTTCCCAAGCTTTGGCTTCTCCTTTTTACAAATGGGGAGAAATATGAACCTCCTAAGGCTGTTAAGAAGAACATTAAATTAAGCAAAATATGCTAATTAGTTTCTTTTCCTGCTGGAGAATGGATTGCTTAATCCAAATGAAGAAATCTGTATGAGTGGCTTAGAAAAGCTGTGATAGAGAATGCAGAGGATATACTTAGTTTTGTCAGTAATTTTCTCAGTGCTTTTAAAACTATACTCTGTGGTGATCACACACTTCTTCATCTGCCAGTAGGATCCTTCTCTAACCTTTATGTATATTTCAATGCTTTCTTCATTTTTTCCTGTTTTTCTTTTTTATATTGTTAAAGAGCATCTTGCTTCAAGACATGTGTAAAACATGAATGAAAGTGTAGATCTTCATAACCAGACCTCATGCTGCAAATTAATACCAAAGAAGAATATTAGGACAAGGTGGTTGCCATAGTATCTATTCAGGAAAGTCCAGTGTATAATAGAATTGTTTCTCTTAAGAGCAGCACTGTAAAAAGATGAGCCGTTTTTGTTAATATGTTAAATCTGTGGTAGCCACGTGAAGTTGGGAATCTGAGTGCTTAATTCTCCTGTGTCTGGAGGAATTATTAACTTTTCAGTGGGAGAAATCTCTAATCCTTCTTAAACACATTTTTTTTAATGTGATTTCTCCATCTGTGAAATGGCTAGTGCATTTTGCATGAGACTTGAATAACATTGCAAAGGTTCAGGGTATTTGAGTTCTCTTGGACTGGCAAAGTGTTTCTCTCATTGGCCTTCAGTGGTGTTAAAAGAAAACCTGTCACACTTCTGAGCTCTCTAACAGGGGCTTCTCATTTTTGTTATCAAGAGCATCTATGAAGAACTCAGGAATCGTGACTGAGTGCCTCCAGAGAAATGGACTCTTTGAGTGTGAAGGGGTAGCTTGGCTCTTGTAGGATGGGGGCAGGTCACAGGAGGGGAGGTCAACGGACAACTGACAGCATTGCCCTCAGGCATAGGTTCTGCACTAGATCCCTAGGTCAGTTCACATGAAATTCTGGGTTCGGAATTAATGAGGTGACTGATACACATCTGAACCCTCTTCCCAAGGGATTGACTGTCCTACTTGAGAGCTGGAAAGTAAACACATCTGGAAACAACTAAGTGTCAAAATCTGGTTGGGAGGTGAATTATCAAAGAATGGCAGTGTGCTCAGTGGAAAACTGACTTGTGGAAGGAAGCTGCTGAGGGAAGGATAAGCACCAGACTAATGAGCTGTATGTCAGAGCATCAGCCAGAGAGGAGCGGCACTCGGAAAGGTTCTCAACACAGTCAAAGTAACCCTAAGTTCCATTGGGTTGGTTGGATTTCCAGCTCTGCCACTTACTAACGGCATGCTCCTTGTGCCATAGTGTCCTCACTTGTAAAATAGCAATAATAAAAATAGTGTGTTCCTCATAGTGTTACGGAACACAAGTTCAAGTGCCTAATGCACAGTGAGGCCAAACAAACTGAAATGATGAAGTCTGGAGCAGAGAAAGATGTATTTCAGGGACATGCAAGGAGATGAGTGGCTTCTGCCATGAAACCTCCCAGTTCCTTGAAATGTTCAAGTAAAGCTGGATCATCAGAAAAGCAATTTCTGCTTTATTGACTATGCCAAAGCCTTTGACTGTGTGGATCACAATAAACTGTGGAAAATTCTGAAAGTGATGGGAATACCAGATCACCTGACCTGCCTCTTAAGAAACCTGTATGCAGGTCAGGAAGCAACAGTTAGAACTGGACATGGAACAACAGACTGGTTCCAAATAGGAAAAGGGGTACATCAAGGCTGTATGTTGTCACTCTGTTTATTTAACTTATATGCAGAGTACATCATGAAAAACGCTGGGCTGGAAGAAGCACCAGCTGGAATCAATATCGCCAGAAGAAATATCAATAACCTCAGATATGCAGATGACACCACTCTTATGGCAGAAATTGAAGAGGAATTAAAAAGCCTCTTGATGAAATTGGAGAGTGAAAAAGCTGGCTTAAGGCTCAACTTTCAGAAAATGAAGATCACGGCAGCTGGTCCCATCACTTCGTGGGAAATAGATGGGGAAACAGTGGAAACAGTGTCAGACTCTATGTTTTGGGGCTCCAAAATCACTGCAGATGGTGACTGAGGCCATGAAATTAAAAAATGCTTACTCTTTGCAAGAAAAGTTATGACCAACCTAGAAAGCATATTAAAAAGCAGAGATATTACTTTGCTAGCAAAGGTCTAGTCAAGGCTATGGTTTTTCCAGTGATCATGTATGGCTATAAGAGTTGGACTGTGAAGAAAGCTGAGCACTGAAGACTTAATGCTTTTGAACTGTGGTGTTGGAGAAGACTCTTGAGAGTCCCTTGGACTGCAAGGAGATCCAACAAGTCCATCCTAAAGGAGATTAGTGCTGGGTGTTCTTTGGAAGGACTGATGCTGAGGCTGAAACTCCAATACTTTGGCCACCTCATGTGAAGAGCTGACTCATTGGAAAAGACCCTGATGCTGGGAGGGATTGAGGGCAGGAGGATAAGGGGATGATAGAGGATGAGATGGCTGGATGGCATCACTGACTCAATGGTCATGAGTCTGAGTGAACTCCAGGAGTTGGTGAGGGACAGGGAGGCTGGCATGCTGTAATTCATGGGGTAACAGAGTTGGACACGACTGAGTGACTGAACTGAACTGAAAAACATTTTAAAAGGCAAGGTGAGGGAGAGGTATGGTTTGTTGTTGCAAACTTGGTCAGAATCCTTTGTTCTTGCAACTGTCCAGTAGGTCAGGTCAAGATGTTCCATTAAATCTCCAACAAGACAAATATTATTCTCTGTTGTGCAACTTTTTACCTCTGCTCTGTATGAATGGAAATATGTTACACCTTAAAGGCCAGAGTCTTAAAAATGGGCTATGCTGGATATGTCAGGCTATAGGCAACATTCTTAAAACAAAAGCACTAGAATGCAAGGGTAAAAGAAACAAATCTAACAGGGAGTCAGATTTGTTCTTCCCTATTATTTGTTCTTCCCAGTCACCAATAGATGACTGATATGACTAAATAAAT
This sequence comes from Madoqua kirkii, assembly GCA_006408675.1. Classification (NCBI taxonomy): domain Eukaryota; kingdom Metazoa; phylum Chordata; class Mammalia; order Artiodactyla; family Bovidae; genus Madoqua; species Madoqua kirkii. Next base: position 14,864 of record SJYC01046869.1, on the reverse strand, counting down.
TCAAGCCCCAAAAGCATTTAGAGCATTACAGGGTTCATAGTGTGTATTCTATACATGTTCCTATGTCCTTCAATATAGATATACATGCATATCATACACACACACACACACACACACACACACACACACAGACCTGGAGTAGGATGAATGTTGTGGAGAGAAGTGGTGGATGAAGGGAGAAAGTAGGACAGAGACAGCTCAGTTCAGCCGCTCAGTCATGTCCGACTCTTGGCGACCCAGTGCACCACAGCACACCAGGGCTCTCTGTCCATTACCAACTCCCAGAGTCTACCCAAACCCCTGTCCATTGAGTCATTGATGCCATCCAACCATCTTATCCTCTGTTATCCTCTTCTCCTCCTGCTCTCAATCTTTCCCAGCACTAGGGTCTTTTCAGATGAATTAGCTCTTTACATCAGGTGGCCAAACTATTGGAGTTTCAGCTTCAACATCAATTCTTCCAATGAACACCCAGGACTGATCTCCTTTAGGATGGACTGGTTGGATATCCTTGCAGTCCAAGGGACTCTCAGGAGTCTTCTCCAACAGCACAGTTCAAAAGCATCAATTCTTCAGCACTCAGCTTTCTTTATAGTCTAACTCTCACATCCATACATGACCACTGAAAAAATAATAACCTTGGCTAGACAGACCTGAGATAGGTAGAATTTAATTTTTTGTGCAAAAGAGGTTTACTGAAGGGTTTAACAAAGGGAATGGGAACATGACAGAGGGAGGTTGCAGAAGCTGAGTCCAGCAGGGCCATTATAAGGCTATTGTGAGAATATGGATAATGATGAAGGCTTGGATAAATGTCTGCTCAATGCAATATGAGGCATACTGAACCCCAATCTAAGATTTCCTTTATACCATGCTCTTCATACCATCTTCACATCATGCTTCAGATCTTTACCACTGTAGCAATGGCTTTGGATTAATGATGGAATTAGGGAGTGAAATATTGAGTGACTCTTCATTTCCAATGATTTATGTAATTCTTATAGAGGCCTTTAGAGTAAGTTTCTCTAAGCTCTGTTGTAAAAATAAGACCTTGAAGCTTGGAGAAATCAAGTAAGTTGTCTTAGATACCCCAACTAGTAAATAGCAAAACCAGATTTGAAACCCAGGACTGTGAGACTTCAACACTATTTTCTTTTTTCCTGCCCTATTGATCAATTCAGTTTCTGTAAGATCTCGTGGCAACATGAAGATATATTTTCTTAGAAGTAACCTATGTCATCACCACTTAAAGCACTGATATCTGAGGGATTGAATTGCAGATCGTGAGTGCTAGGATGGATTGGAAAAGAGGAGATAGTGCCATGGAGTAGAGAAAGGAAGAGTCTTCTCCCCTCAGCAATATTACTATCATCACTGTTGGGGCCCCTTCCAGGCTGTTTTGGCCTCCAGGCAATAAGACGTGGCATGAAGGCTGGGAAGCGGGGGGTGAGGAGTGGGGAAGGGCAGTACCTCCTTCCTTCTGGTTGTTCCTGGAATCTTAATAAACCACTTGAGCATATCTTCTTGAAAATTTTCCAACTTTCTCATGAGACAACTAGATCAAGGCATGTCTTTTCAATAGTAAATCGATTGCATGCTTAGTCATGCCAGAAATCACCCCACTCTCCTAGTCATATACAATGTTTGAACGTTATACTGTTCCCATAGCAGTGGGTGTACCCTTCTATTTTAGCTCATGACGTGCCATCTTAGTGTCATGGCTCACCAGTTGTATGTGCCATGTCCCCTCACTCAGCAGTAGGCTCCTAAGGACTCAGTTCCTAATACAAAGTCTGGTGCAAAGCCGGCGGGGAGGCTTCAGAATAGAGCAGAAAGACACAGGTACAGACCTGCACACAAAGAATTTCAAGTAGAGTTTGAAGTATGCAGAACAGAAAACTTGGGGCCAACTTGCATCCCCTGGGCAGTAAACCATTGAATCAAAAGGTGAAAAGCATTACTGTAGGTGAGGAAGTGGGGTGTCAGCCACAAGAGTAGACTGGGGAGGAATGCAAAGTCCTCTGTGTATCCTAAACACTGTTGATACTCCTAATCCCTCTTAAGGAATTAACACAACATACCAGACATGATGGCATCCCTTTATATACATTATCACTTTATATGGGTAAGCATATTTGATGCTCACAGCAATCTTCTCTGAAGGATGCAACTACCCCATTTTATAGATAAGGATATAAAATCTTCAAGATATAGAGCTGCCAGCATGACCCAGTTAAGCTACAACCATCACAGTTTAACATCCATGTTGTTATCTACAGTATGACCCTTATTATTCTATGACTGATACCAGCTTGCTGTCTATAGTCTCCACTAGGTTTTGGCAGAGACTGATTTCAGAGGACAGAGGTAGAAGCACTGATGAGTGATGGGGGAGAGGGTCTGAGAAAGTTGAAGATTGGTGAAAATCCCTCTATCTCTGGACTATTTCATTTTTGGGTCTCAGGTGTATTAGCAGCCTTGGTTAGAAACACTTTATTCCATAGGAATAAATTATGAAATTGTATTTTTAAATTAATTACTAGAAAAGTGTGGTTTCATTTTTATTTTCATTTCAAAATTTCAGCTTTCCAAAGAATATTTCTAGCTCCTTGGTAAATATATATATATATATCACTGTGTATGCTCAAGGTGAGGATTTTAAGTGCTTGGTGAATAATAAAAAAAATTGAGTTTTATCAAGTAGTTAATTCAAATAAGAATAATTTCACCCCCTTCACACACCCATTCACCACCATCCCACCCACGTAAGATGGTATATAATGGATCTGTTTTAAACTGTAATTAAAGAATCTTAACATTCTCCTATTACAAAAATAATAAAATATTTTTTGTAAAAGTTTTTATGATGAAAGAATAGAAAAATATAAAAACACCTCTAACAACACTTCCAAAGAATCACTATTAACTATTTTAAATACTATTTTTAGAGCAGTTTACATTCACAGCAGAAATAAGGAAAGTACAGAGCAAGGTATAGAAACTTTCAGGATACCCCTGGCTCTCACAAATACAAGTCCACCTCCCCCATCATCAGTGTCCGTATCAGAATGGTACATTTATTATAGCTGATGAACCTATACTAACAAACAACCATCACCCAAAGTCCACATTTTGCATTATGGTTTTGAAGAGGAAAATTTAAAAACTTTCACCCAGCTAGAAATAACCTCATGCTCATTCTGCTTCTGTAACTCAGCTGCTGCTACTGCTGCTGCTACTGCTGCTATAGTTGCTTCAGTCATGTCTGACTCTGTGTGACCTCATAGACGGCAGCCCACCAGGCTCCCCTGTCCCTGGGTGTCCAGGCAAGAACACTGGAGTGGGTTGCCATCTCCTTCTCCAATGCATGAAAGTGAAAAGTGAAAGAGAAGTTGCTCAGTCGCGTATCTGACTCTTGGCGACCCCATGGACTGCAGCTTGCCAGGCTCCTCCATCCATAGGATTTTCCAGGCAAGAGTACTGGAGTAGGGTGCCCTGTAACTAGCTAGCTCCTTGCAAAGTCATGTGGAAAGGCCCAAACTATACAGAGCCTAATCCTCACCCTTTAGCAAGCTTCCCTGAGTTAAAGACTTGATGGGATGACGTCCACTGAAGGACATTGGCCTGCTCCTGAAGGACTATATTGGATTTGTGGGACTAATGCATATTTAAATTTACCAGCCAATTGATGGGGGGCGCGTGGTATTGGAGACTATCCGTCCCTCCCTTTTCCTACTTCCCATAGCCCAAGGTGACTCTTTGGGAGTCCCAGTTTATAAAGACAGAGGTCTCAACAAAACGCTCAGGTCTCTATAAAGATTGGAGACTGAAAATATGGCAATGGCCTCCTGAATGCTTATCCAATACTATGGGCCAGTCACAAGGGCAGAAGATGGGTCCTGGGGCTACTGAGCTAAAGCTTACATCAGTCACCCTTGTCAATTACCCAGCCCCTGTAATCCTGTTTAACCATGTTTGTGTAAAGGTCAGGCATCCCCCTGCTCTCTCCTAACTGCCATTTCCTTGTGCACGAGACCCCTAGTTTGAACTAGCCTATTAACAGTCAACACTGTCCACTAAAGTCTGGTGTCATGCACTGTCTATAAAAATTCTGTAACTCCTTTGTTCTGGGGACAGAGCTGGAAGTCTTAACTCCTCTGGGCCCACCGGAGTAATGAACCTGCTTTCTCCAACTTTTCGAGCGTGGTGCTTGGTTTCTTGACAATAAACCTGAATCTTTAACTCTCCAAGTGTGGTGCTTGGTTTCTTCATGGTCCAACTTCTGCAACAGTTCATTGTTAGTGTTGTATATTCTGTAAGTTTAGAGTAACATATAATAACATTCATCTTATCATTCAGTATTGGTATTTTCAGTGTTCTAGAAATCCTCTGTGCTCTGCCAGTTCTAGAAGGTTGATTCCCTCGATCAACCCCTGACCTTTACTGATCTTTTTCCTGTCCCATAGTTTTGCTTTTCCTAGAATGTCATGCAGCTGGACTCACAGAGTAGCATTTTCAGGTTGACATTTTTTCATTAAGTAATACGTATTTAAGGTTTTTGTTTGTTTCTTTCTTTTCATGGCTTGACAGTTCATTTCTTATTAGTGCTGTGCAATATTCCGTTGTCTCAATGTACCATAGTTTAGTTATCCATTCACCCAGTGAAATGTATTTTGGTTGTTTATAAGATTTGGCAATTATAAGTGAAGCTGCTATAAACATCTGTGTGCAGGTGTTTGTGTGGACTCAAGTTTTCAACTCTTTTGTACTCAAATACCACAGAGTTAGATTGCTAGATGGTATAGGTAGACTGCATTTAGCTTTGTAAGAAACTACCAAACTGTCTTCCATGGTGGCTGTACCGTTCTGTGTCCCCACATCCTCCTACCTCAGCATTTGCTGGTGTCGGTGTTTCAGGGTTAGGCCATTCTAATAGGCGTACAGTTAACAGTACCTCATTATTTTAATTTGCATTTCTCAGGTGACATGTGATGTGGAGCATCTCTTCAGATGCTTATTTGCCATCTTTATATATTCTTTGGTGAGGTAAGACTCCTCATATTTGAAAGTTGCTTAGAGAGTAGTTCTTAAAAGTTCTCATCACAAGAAAAAAATTCTGTAACTATGTAAAATACAAATGTTAAATACACTTTTTGTGCTGCTGATTTTGCAATATATATAAATATCTAATCATTGTGTTGTACACATGAAGCTAATATAATGTTGTAGATCAATTATGCATCAATAAAAAAAGGAAAAGAAAATTCCTATTAGCTTTTTGACATACAATTTTCAGGTATGGTTATTCGTATCTGCTACATAAACTTATCTAAATCATAATTACCAGGACTTCCTTTTTTGCTTTCACAATAATGAATTTCATTTTTTATATGAAAACTAAAATGATACATACCATCAGCATAAGATAAGGCAGGCATGATTAGGATGCAAGATATTTGCCTTCTCTGTTCAAATAGTAAATCTGCTTTTACTGAATATTATTTTCCAGTAAAACTAAATTCAGTTCAGTTCAGTCACTCAGTTGTGTCCAACTCTCTGCAACCCCTTGGACTGCAGCACGCCAGGCTTCCCTGGTCCATCACCAACTCCTGGAGCTCGCTCAGATTCATGCCCATCGAGTCAGTGATGCCATCCATCTCATCCTCTGTTGTCTCCTTCTCCTCCTGCCTTCAATCTTTCCCAGCATCAGGGTCTTTTCCAGTGAATTAGTTCTTCTTTGGCCATATCAGGAGGCCAAAGTATTGGAGTTTCAGCTACAGCATCAGTTCTTTCAAAGAATATTCAAGACCGATTTCCTTTAGGATTGGCTGGTTTGTCCTTCTTGCAGTGCAAGGAACTCTTAAGAGTCTTCTCCAACACCACAGTTCAAAAGCATCAATTCTTCAACACTCAGCTTTCTTTACAGTCCAACTCTCACATCCATACAGGACCACAGGAAACCATAAACCTAAAGGAAACCCAACGGAACCTAAAGTAAAACATCAGATTCCTTTTCAAGACATGTCTAGGAAAACTGCACTTTTCAGTCAGGGCTGAAATAATGAACTGTATTTTTCATCTCTGACCTTGAGCTGGAGATGATGGGAGAAAATGACTCCAACTATCAGAAGCAAATTAATAAGGAGGATAAATCATGAGAGACTATTACAACCAGGCATCTGACACACTTCAGCCTGACAAAAAGGTACTTGTGGTATTCGCATCTTGTCCCCTCAAGCAAAAGCTATCACTAATGAGAGGTTTTACTTCAAGACTGATGATCAGTTCACTCTGAGTATGTGATGATTGCTTGTAAATATTTCCCCTGAGTCTAATTACGCTGGGTCTGGTCTATATGTTTCCCCTTGAGTCAGTACCCTATAGATGTCAGGAACATTTCAGTTAATTGAACAACAGCTAAGACAAGAAAGAGGGAGCACAGTCTGAGGATGTGCACTGATTTTCCTTCCTCTCTCTCTTTGTGCCTAGAATCAGACGTTGCTGACTTCGATGGTCGAAGCTCCCTACTTTACAGGTTCAATCAGAAGCTGATGAGTACTCTCAAAGATGTGATTTCCCTGAAGTTCAAGAGCATGCAAGGAGATGGGGTCCTCTTCCATGGAGAAGGACAACGGGGAGACCACATCACCCTGGAGCTCCAGAGAGGGAGGCTCGCCTTGTACCTCAACTTGGGTAGGGTCAAGCTTTGCCCTGTCCCTGGCCATGTTGGGCTATGGGGAACTCCTTTTGTAGCAGGTTATCCTCCTACTGTGTCAGTTAGAAGTTGCTGTATCACAGTTGAAGTGACATATTTTCCTTATTCAAATTGGAGAAGAAAAATCCACATTTTTAAATGTTTAAGCCATAAATAACATTTTTAAACAAGGTAATTTTAGTAGGTAGGGAGAGAACGGAGAAGGCAATGGCAACCCACTTCAGTACTTTTGCCTGGAAAATCCCGTGGACAGAGGAGCCTGGTAGCCTGCAGTCCATGAGGTCATGAAGAGTCAGACACAAGTGAGTGACTTCATTTTCACTTTTCACTTTCATGCTTTGGAGAAGGAAATGGCAACCCACTCCAGTGTTCTTGCCTGGAGAATCCCAGGGACGGTGGAGCCTTGTGGGCTGCTGTCTATGGAGTCGCACAGAGTCAGACACGACTGAAGTGACTTAGCAGCAGCAGCAGGGAGAGATACAGGTTAATTTTTCTTTCTTCTTTCCTTTCTTTCTTTCTCCACATATTTCACTTCTTTTTTAAGAAACAAACTATAGTTTGAGTACTTTTGAACACACACACACAAGCACACATATTACAATATAATAAGGCTTGCTCACCATCTATTATACTTGTTACACTTATGGAAAGTTAAGTTCCTGGGGAAAATTGGAAAAGATACATTTTAATTTCTGTTTGTTTTGCAAGAGAACAAGGGGTCATGTGCATGACATCTAAGTTTCTGGGCATTATCCTTTCTTATTAAAGGAAACCCTGTTTTGTTTTTTGTTTATTTCAAGTGTCCAGGCTGTGCTAGGGTGAGCCCTACATTTGCCAAATACCAGCAAATTTAGTACAGAATGCCCTCTTATTTTTCTATCTGTTTAGGACTCAAGCCTCCTGCTGTGGGTTGGCATCCATCTTTCCTGCCTCACTATTGGCAGGTCTGCATTTCTTGATAATCAATTAAGAGATGGTCAGACTCCTTTATGTGAAAGGTACTCTGTAAGCAAGCATGGGCCAAGTACAGAAGGCAGAAAGTAGAACTCCCGGTTCGCAAAGGGAAACCAAGAAGCTCTACTGGAGAAAAGGAACTAGGAAAAAAGTGTTAGGGTGATGAAAAAGGAAGAGACCACTTTCTGTAAGAATGAGTTTCTGCCTCCCATTGGGTATGTATTAGTGTTAGGGGAAGGGGTGGAGAGTATACTTGGAAAGCATATTTTGTGGAAGATAATTATCACCTACTGCTGAGTATTTCTGATCAAATAGTAAAGAAAGAAAGTCATAGCAGAATTCAGTTTGTAGGCTTAAGTTGCATGAAAGCCTAGAAATATCACAGATAATTTTTTGTCCTTTAATAGTTATTATTTAGTAATAAGTTCTTTTACTAATTAGCATAAGAATAAAGATTATTGTGAACTCTTCCCCAAAGCTAAGCAATGGAGATACTTATTTTGAGTCTTTTCTTAGCATTTCCTTAGCTTCCATGTTGGACATTGGCAATGCTAGCAAGGAGAGCCTCTGGATCCGAAGTTTAGCTCATTAAATTGATATTTAATGCACTAAACTAAATACATAGCAAAGGCATTTTTAGAGTCTCACTCAGAGGAGAGCTAAAGAGGATTTGCTAGTAACCTAATCAGTTTTGTCCACATACCTAAAGAAATTTATCAGTGAAGTCTATGAAAGATGAACATATTCAGCAGAAACATATCAGTCTATTAACTGGTGTTCAATTTTCATGAAAGGAGAATGGATGGAGTAACTTCCTCCCTAACACCCAGTGACAAGTCATTCACAGAGCATTGTGGGTTGTGGATAAAGCTATTGTGATTACCTCTCTGAAACGCTGCCCCAATAAGCATAACACGATGATGTACAGCAGTTTCAGTGATAGTAAAGCAGGATGGAAAGAAAAAAGGTATGCTCATGTAATGATTTTACTTGCAGACAGGTGCCAGCTATTTATTTTGGGGGAAAGTTCATAACTTCCAAACCTCAATTTACTGATTTCTAACATGGGATATTATTAATAACTATCTAGCAGGGCATGGATGTGAAAACTAAAAATATTCAAAATGAATTTTCTGTGATCTAGTCTGCTGTGCTCAGTCATGTACAACTCTTTGTGGCCCCACAGGCTATAGCCTGCGGATCTTCTCTGCCCACGGGATTTTCCAGGCAAGGATACTGGAGTGGGGTGCCACTTCCTACTTTAGGGGCTCTTCTAGACTTAGAGATAGAGCTTTCATCTCTTACATCTCTTGCGTTGGCAGGTAGATTCTTAACCACTAATGCCACCTGAGAATTTTCTATGTCAGTAAATAAGCACAGTGAAACTCCTCATATTACTCATTATTCAACTAACAATATCTGAATGCCCCACATCCTGTAGTTTGCTAGTCTTCCTGGAAAGAAATGGGTCTATTAAGGTGAAGAAGACACTCTCCTGCCATGATATAAAGAAGACAGAACAATTCTCTTTCCAGATTTCCATTTAACCCATATTTCTAACTGTGTTGGTGATAATGGGAAATCTCATTTAGTGAATTATTTGGTAGTAAAAATATGTTTAGTCTTTATTCTATAAAGTTTGGAAATTTTCTTCAGTTTTTGGATTTACTCATTTCTATGAGTTCACCATGATTGAATATTTCCTGTACTTACCTCCTTTAAACAGTTACCCCGCATACCTATTAAATAGCACAGTTTTTTATGCTTCTTCTCTGGAGAGACACTGACATATATTAGTATGTTAGCTCAGCATATCTCTGTCATAGCCAGCAAATCTTTGGAAGCACTGAGTTAAGGAAAGGGAGGAATGGTAATAGCTTTGATTTGCCCATAAAAGAGAATCTATACCATAGGTTACACAAGGGCAAGATAACATTGTGTTCATGTTCATGGCTGTAGTTCTGGAAACTAGGAGAACACCTACCTGAAGTAAGTACTCCAGGCAATTGAGTTATTGGGAAAAGAGGTTTTCATCTCACCTATCGAACCTGACACAAATACACATTTGTATCATTTGGCTTGCTCATCCCCAAGCCTGAGCTACTCTTCCTCCTGTGATCTCCACAATGTGCAGTATCCTGTCCAGTCCTCAAAGCAGCCCATTATGTACATAAAGCTCCAATTTACCTATATGGAATATTAAACTGAAGGAATATATGTCAGCTGCTCAAATGATGCAGCTAGTAATCAGTGTCGTCACAGTTAAAATCTAGTCATTTTTACTGTCTTTTAAACTTATTTTCAGATTATAAAATATATGTCAGTTTTAGAAAACTTGAAGAAAAAATTATAAATAAGAGCAAAAAAGAGACTCAAAATTCTACAACCCAGTCATCCTTCTATTAATTTTGGTGTACTTTCCAGGTGTTTTTCCTTAGCTATTTATATAAAAATTTTACATATTATATAAAATTTATGTTCTTTCCAAGTTTCCACACAACCTTCAAAGTAGAAAGAGTTTATATTATCCATAATCAGGGACTTTTTTTTTTTTCCTTTTTTTAAAGAAATGAATCAAGAAAGAGAAAAATGAAAAGAGAAAGGAAGAATCTAAAAATTCAAGTTAATGGGCTAAAAATGGGGTTGGCCCAGTGAAGGAGGAAGTTTCTCTCTTCTCAGCTAATGTGGACACTCTAACAGTGTTCCCTGTAGTTCTCCAATGCATGTTCCTTTTCTAATTTGTGACTTTACAATTCAGTGCTTTAGGCTGAGTGGAGTGATTCAGTACCATGGACAGCTACAGAAGCAGGTCTTTGAAGATGCATGATGTGCTGTTGTTCCTCACAAGTGATAATCTTTGCTGATATTCTGATTCATATTACTTAGTTACCTCTGTGGCAATTGACTTGAAAAGACAATTTCAATGCTTCAGTCAAACTAGGCCTTCCCTTTTGACTGTTTTCTTAGGGTACAATGATTATTTTTCTAAAGTTACTAATGCAAAAGAAATTTTTTCTCTCAATCCATAAGGAAGTTAATAGAGATTCCTCTTTTCACTCTTTGCACATCTCATTCAGATCACCTGTGGCAGTTTTCCCTCTGTAGAATTAAAACAGCACAAACTCGTACATGCGGGTGGTAAAATCAAAGAGCAGAGGCATTATATGACAGGGGAATTGTGGTAAGAACGAAACAAAACATCAATCGCACATGCAGGTCATTCATCCTTACAAGAGTCCAGAGCTTTTGAACTGAGGCAGATTGTGCAATAAGGCAGTCATAGGAAAATGAGAACCTTGAAATAGCATAAACATGTGTGGAGCACGCTGTCCTTGAGGGAGCCAAACATAGGTTCAAAGGCAAAGCATCTCACTGTGTAACCAACTCACAGAGATTATCTTGGATATAACTGAATACTCTGCACCTACTCTAGGGAGCCCAGTGAATGTTTACTTTGGCTTTTTCAAATTCGAGCATTTTGATCGTCAGTGATATCCAGTTAGTTATCCTGGGTCATAGAGATCAGGTAGTTGCATAGCCATTGACCCAAGATTAAAACCCTCACCAACTCAAACACAAGGTCCTGACATTAATCATTCAAATGATATAAATTTTCATTGAACAAGTAGGTATTGAATATTAAGAAGTTGCTGTTCATGTGTTAAAATGTTGAGAATGGAGAGATATGGTGGGATAGAGGAGTCCAGAAGGTCTTTTTGGATCCAACTTCAATTAACTGGAGATTTTGTTATGATGAGGAAAGAAAGACAGGAATTACAGACAAAGTGTCAGTGTGGTAATTGGCATCACATTTTGTATAAACTGTGTCATTCATGTATAGACTTTAGGCTGAGTGGAGTGATTCAGTACCATGGACAGCTACAGAAGCAGGTCTTTGAAGATGCATGATGTGCTGTTGTTCCTCACAAGTGATAATCTTTGCTGATATTCTGATTCATATTACTTAGTTACCTCTGTGGCAATTGACTTGAAAAGACAATTTCAATGCTTCAGTCAAACTAGGCCTTCCCTTTTGACTGTTTTCTTAGGGTACAATGATTATTTTTCTAAAGTTACTAATGCAAAAGAAATTTTTTCTCTCAATCCATAAGGAAGTTAATAGAGATTCCTCTTTTCACTCTTTGCACATCTCATTCAGATCACCTGTGGCAGTTTTCCCTCTGTAGAATTAAAACAGCACAAACTCGTACATGCGGGTGGTAAAATCAAAGAGCAGAGGCATTATATGACAGGGGAATTGTGGTAAGAACGAAACAAAACATCAATCGCACATGCAGGTCATTCATCCTTACAAGAGTCCAGAGCTTTTGAACTGAGGCAGATTGTGCAATAAGGCAGTCATAGGAAAATGAGAACCTTGAAATAGCATAAACATGTGTGGAGCACGCTGTCCTTGAGGGAGCCAAACATAGGTTCAAAGGCAAAGCATCTCACTGTGTAACCAACTCACAGAGATTATCTTGGATATAACTGAATACTCTGCACCTACTCTAGGGAGCCCAGTGAATGTTTACTTTGGCTTTTTCAAATTCGAGCATTTTGATCGTCAGTGATATCCAGTTAGTTATCCTGGGTCATAGAGATCAGGTAGTTGCATAGCCATTGACCCAAGATTAAAACCCTCACCAACTCAAACACAAGGTCCTGACATTAATCATTCAAATGATATAAATTTTCATTGAACAAGTAGGTATTGAATATTAAGAAGTTGCTGTTCATGTGTTAAAATGTTGAGAATGGAGAGATATGGTGGGATAGAGGAGTCCAGAAGGTCTTTTTGGATCCAACTTCAATTAACTGGAGATTTTGTTATGATGAGGAAAGAAAGACAGGATTACAGACAAAGTGTCAGTGTGGTAATTGGCATCACATTTTGTATAAACTGTGTCATTCATGTATAGGAATTCATTGAGCAAGTACATTAAGCTAAGTACTGAGTTATGTACTGGGGCTCACCAGTTCTGATTTTCAAGGAGGTCCCAGCCTGGTAAAACAATTATTGTGGTTGACTTTCTAACTTTGCAGTAGTAACCAAAAATAAATATCTATGTATCACCAAAACCATATTTTTTAAGATAACAAAGTCACAAAAGATAGATGCAAATTAGGAGTCAGATCGAGCAATGACCCCTAAATCTAGAGAATGTTTTATTGAATAAAACTTTAGAATTTTTTTTTAAGAACTAAGGACATGAATTACACTTCTTTAGTGATACATAAGGATTTGCTCTGGTTTGAGGGTCAAGTCCACTGTAATCACATGGCTTCCTGTAAGTTTTTATTTTCTTCAGAAGACTTCATTTGAGTACTTGAGAACATTCATCAGCCCTGAATTTTGCTAAACAGGGGTCTATATAAAGGTTTATTCACCTCTGAATAAACTAGAGAGGTGAAATTTGTCTTCACCTTCTACATTATGTCCTTTCCTCTTTGAGCTGTCACATTTTCCTTTTCCACAACTCTCTGCTTGCTGATCCATCAAATCCCTTTCCTGGTATTCTTAGTAAGCTAAATAAACTCACATATGTGTATGGTGGGAGGCAGATGGCCAGAACATAAGGAATAAAGGTATCAATTTTTTCAATAGGAGTAAGTAGTAAGAGTATTTAGCTTTGGAGTCATAGCTCAGGGTATAACCTTAATTCTTTGTGACCTTGGGTATATCCTGTGGCTTCATTGAGGCGAAGCTTTTTGTAAGGCTGTGTTCAGGAATAGCAAAAACAACCTATGTAAAATACTTACCTCACTTTAACAAAAAGAAGCTTAAAAATACAAGTGAATACCAACATCGAAAGCCTGAACAACTAAATGAGAAAGTTAATCCTAAAGATCAAGTGGATGAAGGCATTGGGGACTCCATGCACATGGCCCTCTATCTCATCAACAACAAATCTTTCCAAGAGTGACTTTTTGTTGAAATACAATATTGAAAGAGAAAGTTTGTGTTCTCATTTGCTCAAGCTATATGAAGTCTACAGACTGTGAAAGGTTAAGTGCCATCCATATTTAAACCGTTAAGACCAATCAAGGTGATTTAATCAAAGGAGATTTTGAAGTGAAAACACAACAAGCTAGTGCCAAGGGTGAAGAATTTGATATGCTTATCCATAGCATGTTTGGGGTGGGGTAGGGGATGAGGAAGAGAAGAGCAAGTTAGAAATGTTTTGCAGATATTTTAAACTTCCTGTAAAATTTTTCATATGCCTCAGGGTTTTGAGTAATTACATAGTTTCATTTTAACTATCTCAAACTACATGTAAACAAGTTTTAATTTAATAAGTAATTCAGTTTTTTCTCTAATGTGTTTCTGGCCTAAAAGACACCATCTGTGGATTTTTATTGTCTTTGTGTCCTCCACAATTACCCATAGGTGTTTTTATCTTGCTTAATAAATTGGAAACTAGTTAAAACTTGTAGTTGAACCATAACTGCCACTGAGATATGACTTGAAGTATATATTACAGAATGAAGAGTTTGATAATCTTTTGAGAATAAAGTTTTTTTTGTAATTTTTAATAATGAGCACTTCTAGGTAAAATGGAAACTTTTCTAGGACTAACCGTTTTTCTTCATAGTTACACTTATATAGATATATTTTGAAACATCCTACTTGATGAATAGTAGAATTTCCTGTTTATCCAACTGTTAAAGTGGACTGATTTCCACTCAGTTTGTTTCAATACATATGTTCTTGCCTGGGAAATCCTATGGACAGAGGAACCTGGTGCACCTACAGCCCAGGGGGTTGCAAAATAGTTGGGTATGACAATGATCAAAACAAAAAAGATTCCTGTGCATTAACATTAAATGATTCATGGAGAGGGTAAAATGTGTTCATGTCTGTCATTTTTAAAATTAAAAATATACTTGTAATGCAGGAGATATTCAATAATTCACACTTCAGTCATATAGTTAGCCATGCAGGTCGAGGATTATGCTTTTAATGAAGTTTAGTTTTGTTTCCTAATATCAAAAATATTAATATTCTACAATGTATAAAGAAAAGAAAAAGAATAAAAACTAAAATTATAGTCAGTTTGACCTCTTCATAATTAAACTCATCTTTTGAAGCAGGAATAAAAGTGTAGAAAATATCAAAGTATTTAATTTTAATCCTTATTTTTGTCTATTAAAAAATCAAAATATCACTAAAACCCACTCAAACAGCACATAA
>SJYC01046868.1:0-14687 GCA_006408675.1 Madoqua kirkii | reverse complement strand
AGCACATAATAACAAATAAGTAGGAGGAAAAGATATGATTCCTTTACTTTTTCTTTTTGTGGCTTTCATTGGTTTTACAGTTTCAAATGTTTAATGTTTTTTACATATTAGTAAATTCTTAAATGCCTTTTAACTTTTTAAGGAAAAAGGAAGGGCATATCAAATTTAAAGTGAAGTCTCTAATATTAAATTTATTTGGGTATATTAACTTAGAACTAATAGTTTATAAGACATAGTAAGTCCTCATCAACCAGTCATTAGTCCTTGGGCAGGTTTTATTTTATAAATAAAAGTTGATTCTGTGTGTGTGTGTAGAAGAGGGAGGGGAAGAGAGGCAGACACAAGTTTGTGGTTGTTGTTGTTGTTTTTTGACTGGTAGTGCTTTTCATCCACTTGCTGGAACAAACTTCCTAAAAGTCATTTCTCAATAAGTCTTTCTTTTTTCATGTCCATTCCAGCGCATCCAAATGACATTCTAGGCTGCCATATGTCAACAGCCTCTTACCATCTATAAATCTGCCCTTCTTGTGCTTTCTTTGCCTATGCCCCTCATCCTCCATCCACATGACTGCCAGTTTTCCTGCCAGCCTTGCCTTCTAATCAAGTTCCCATGCTGCTGCTGCTGCTGCTAAGTCGCTTCAGTCATGTCTGACTCTGTGAGACCCCATACACGGCAGCCCACCAGGCTCCCTCATCCCTAGGATTCTCCAGGCAAGAACACTGGAGTGGGTTGCCATTTCCTTCTCCAATGCATGAAAGTAAAAAGTGAAAGTGAAGTCGCTCAGTCGTGTCTGACTCTTAGTGACCCCATGGACTGTAGCCTGCCAGGCTTCTCTGTTCATGGGATTTTCCAAGCAAGAGTACTGGAGTGGGGCGCCATTGCCTTCTCCATCAAATTCCCACACCGCTGCCAAAATAACTTTCTTAAAATGATAGTCTGAGCCAGTAATCCCTGACTTATTAATTTGCCAGTGGCTCCCATTTCTTAAAGGTAAAACACAAGCTGTAAATCAGCTCACAGTAGCAAATGATTCTAGGTGGTATCAGCCAACCCCACATGTTCATAGCACTCTGCTGCATGGAATCCCTCTGTGGGGTTCTCCTGAACCCCTAGCCTTGGCAGGTGCTTTTCCTGATTAGGTAAAAATGCTCCTTGTTCTGGCCAAATTTCAGGCCTAGCCTCCCTCTATAATGTAACATCCACAGCTTCCTACCCTGTGTTTTCTATGTTCCTTGTCTTAACTGTTAAGACAAGCAGCATGCTTCATATCAACTCACTTATTGTATCTCCACGTTAAAACCTTTAGAGAGGGAAGTGTGCCTTTTAACTCTTTGTCTCCTGTGTACAACATTTGTCACTGTAAGCAAGACAGATAGCTATCAATACCATTTTATGGATGGATTGATAGAAAAAGGAATGGAAGAAAGAAAGGAAGAGAAGGAGGAAGGAAGGAAGGGATAGAGTGAGAAGGAAGAGAAAGTAAGATATAATAATGTATCTGCATAATTTGACACATTGCAAGAACTCAAAGGATGTGGAACAAATCAATATGTCATTGAACAAATCAATTAAAGTCAGCTATGAACTCATCAGCTCTTATTTTTCAATTACAATCAGTTGGATACCATCCCCCCACCCCCATAGGAAGCAACAAAGTGTTCTTTCATGCAGGAAGCAGTGACTTGGGACCATAATGGAGGTGGGTGTGAGCAACCCACAGGGGAAATGGCAGCTTCTGCCCCCTGATTGCCATGCTGTGGAGCAGGCTGCTGCAGCTGTTCTACACACTTTAGGAGAGACAAGAGAGACATTTAGCTTTCAGTTACTAAGGGCACTGAATACATAAAATACTTAAAAATTGGAAGATTTACATATAAGTAAAATTAGTTGCATTGAACTGTTCATTTTACTAAGTTTGAGCCATTCTGTAGGAAAGAAAAAAAAAAAAAGTAAAGCTCTCATCTTTTTGACAGAAGGATACAGGCAGGAGCACCATAAAACTGGAGGAGAGAGGAAGAGAAGGGGAACTAGAGGCACTTGATTGAAAAATGTACCTCTCACATCCTCCCAAGAGGTGTGTTCCAAACTCAGCTTGGGCTGAATGACCCATGCCATAATCAGAGTCAAAAATGTGACTGGATCTGAATTTGAGCCCTGGATGCATCTCTGCCTAGGAATGCTTAACCTCACCAGACCTCAGCTTCGTAGTTTGCTAAATGCAGATAATCATTTTGCCTTACAGCATCAAACTTAGAGATTATACAATCTGTACTTAAATGCCCTCGATAGAGTAGGAATTTGAAAATTGCAGCTAAAATGATCATTTCCTCTCTGTTGCCTTTGCCTACATATTTACCTAACTCAGTGGGCCCACTGTCTTCCCTCTACTTATCCAGCATTCACTCTTCTGTTAAAGTACAACTCAAGATTCACTTTCTGTTTTCAAGAACCAGTCAAGTGAAAGAATATGCATTGTTTCTAAATGTGATGAGTTCTCTTTTCAATATTATGCATACAACTATCAAGATCTGATTTCTCTTATTATGTAATTGCACCAGACCTAGAAACATGTTCTTTCATGTCTAAAAGGGAGTGTAGATGTCAGTTGATGGAGAACTTGGTCCTGGAATCTGTGGGGAAAAGTTGGTATTCCATCCCAAGCCCAGGACAGTTCTGAATCTGTAGAGAGAGAATCATCCTTTACTTTGGATAGAGAGAATTGGCCTTGCTTGCAGAATATTCTATTTATAGCACTGCAGGCTTCCCTGGGGGTACAAATGCCATCTTTTCTTCCTGTTCCCTTCACAGATGACAGCAAACCTCGTCTCAGCAGCAGCGCACCCTCGGTCACCCTGGGGAGCCTACTGGATGACCAGCACTGGCATTCCGTCCTCCTGGAGCGAGTTGGCAAACATGTGAATTTCACCGTGGACAGGCACACACAGCACTTCCGCACCAAGGGCGAGGCAGATGCCTTGGACATTGACTATGAGGTGAGTTTTCTGTCCCTATAAACCCTTGAGCTCCTTGCTCAGGATCAGTAAGAAAATCAGTAAGCAAATGAGCAAGTGAGAAGATGTCGGACCTTGACAAATCTTACATTTGTCTAGGTAGCTAACCATGAAGGAGCCCATGGAGAGAGTCTGAGCTGTGAGCCTGAGAAAATGTTTTGGCAAATATGGTGGTGACTCAGAAGCTTACAAGGCATCATGCAGTCATTATGAAAGATTCAGTTATATAAACTTATAATCCATCAAAGTATTTTAAAAAGTACTAAATTCATTTATTCCTAGTTACTTTAATATATCTATCTATTTCCATCTATCTATATGTATTTGAGGTTATTTACTTCTGTTGTATCTGTGTGGTAGCAATACAGTCTATTTGATCACAATAGTGCCTCTCTTCCCAACTCCAAGTTGAGTGATAATCTTTTGATAGTTTGAAATTCATCATGGTGGGAATATTTATACCATAGATATGGCAAATCCTATAAATCAGGGGTTGATGTATTTCTTTGTTGATTCTCTAGACCAGAGGTTGGAAAAACCACATCCTGCAGGGCAAGTTTGGCTTGAAGCCTGTTGCCTTCAGCCTGTCAAGTGTTGTTTTAAAAATTCAGGGAAGAAGAATAATATGTGACAGAGACTGTATGTAATTATGGATAAAATAGTTCAGTGAAAAATCAACAAAATCAGTCTATAAAAATCAGTTGGTTTATGGAATTTATAATATAATTTATTGTATATTTTATTATTTGTAAATTGCATGCACATCACTTATATCAGTAAAATAACATCATATCTGAATGCATTCATGTTCCCACACACACATGCATGTACAGAGATGTGTGTGTGTGTGTGTATCTATGTGTATGTATTACACCCTGAACAGCCAGATTTTGAACATTTATCAACACATCACTTGAGGCAGAAGAGAATGACCTTTTGCAGAGTAGTGACACGGCCAGACTTATGTTTTAGAGGAGTCATTCTGAATGTTTGATTCAGGAGCCAGTCCAATTAATATCCTCTAGAAATTTGTTAGAAATGAAAGTACCCTAGTCTCATCCAAACCCACAGAATCAGAAACTCAGGAAAGATGGCCTCAGTCATTCAGTCTTTAAAAATTCTCTAGGAGACTCTGATGCACCCTAATGTTTGAGAGCAACTATCTTAGAGCCATTACTCTGCAAGTAGCTCTGAAGTTACCCCATCGCCTAGATCTGTCTATAGGTGGACGTTTACTGGACAGATGGTGGGAGACCCTGTTAGGAGACAATGTCAGTTGACAGTGGATATATACTACAACAGTGGAGGTGCAGTTAAACGACTAAAAACTTTGGATCTGACTTTTTTTCCCCCCATCACTATATCTCCTCTTTTGATCTTAATCTTTGTTTAGCATACTGTTGATAAGTTATGCTATTTATTAACTCCAAAAAAATTTGTCACTTTTTGATTCAGGATGCAATATATCAGGTAGGTAGGTTTTTTTTTTTTTTAAGTTGCTGATAACTAGAAATCTATGACTATCAATTATTCTCCTTTGTCAACATCATTTAAGTGATTGAAAACACAAAAAAATACACATGATTTTGAAATTATCTTTAAAGAGATCTTTTTTGAACTTGAGGACAACAAAAAAACACAAAATCAAGTTTCAGTAATTCCCCAAATACTTGACTTCTAATGGCCTGAGAGGTGATTCTAAAATTCACCCAGTTGCCCGATTTAACATTTATTTTCGGGTTAATCTCTACTTATCCATGGTCTCCAATATAGAGAAATAAGGAAGGAAGGAAGGTGAAGTCACTCAGTCGTGTCCGACCCAGGGATCGAACCCGGGTCTCCCGCATTGGAGGCAGACGCTTTAACCTCTCAGCCACCAGGGAAGCCCCCAATATAGAGAATCTGTATGAAACTACAGCATAGTAGCATTAAAGTGAATGTCAGTATTTATAAGAGAAACCCAATGATGCTCTTTAATTTATGAAATTGAAATAGATTTCTTCTAGAAATTCTTGAATTTTTGGTACCTTGTAAAAAGTATCTGCTAGTGAAAAAACACCTTGAACTGTTTCTATGAGGCACCTCTGCTTCAGATAAGCCAAACTCCTTCCAAGGATGCAGCCAGTTTGCTCACATGAATATAAAAGAAGACAGACTGGCCATACCGGTGACATTAGAATGGCTGGACTGGCTCACGAGAGTTAGGTGCTGGAGAAGTCTCTGAGACAGCTGGAGCTACCCAGCCTTGAAGATTCACCTGCAAGGCTGTGTGGAGAGAAAGGAGCCCGTGTCATAATCACCACTTCACCCTAAGTAGTTGGAAAAAACCTGGAAAGCGAAAACTCTTAACTTCAGTTGCCCAGAAGCAATATGAGCATCATTATTGCTAAACAGGATATCTGAATCTAAGATCTACTTTTAAAATTGAAGTAATACGTGATTTACAACTTTGTGTTACTTTCTGGTATACAGCAATGTGATTCAGTTATAACATATTCATTTTCATATCCTTTTCCATGATGGTTTATTACAGGATATTGAATATAGTTCTAAGTGCTATACAGTAGATCTTTGTTATTTATTTATTTTATATTTAGTGGTGTATATATTAATCCCCAATTCCTAATTTATCCCTTTTCATCCTTTCCCTATTGGTAACCATAAGCTTGTATTCTATGACTGTGAGTCTGTTTCTGTTTTGTAAACAAGTTCTATTGCAGATTCCACATGTAGGTGATATCATAAGGTATTTATCTTTGTCTTGCTAACATTTCTCAGTTAATGTAATAATCCCTACATTCATCCATGTTGCTGCAAATGGTATTATTTCATTCTTTTTATGGCTGAGTAATATTCATTGCATATGTGTATCACAAAATGAACATTTAGGTTGCTTTCATGTCTTGGCTATTGTGAATAGTGCTGCAGCAATCATTGGGGTGAATGTATCTTTTTGAGCTATGGTTTTCTCCAGATATACTCCTAGGAAACTAAGATCATGGAATCTGGTCCCATCACTTCATGGGAAATAGATGGGGAAACAATGGAGACAGTGACAGACTATTTGGTGGGGCTCAAAAATCACTGCAGATGCTGACTGAAGTCATGAAATTAAATGACGCTTGTTCCTTGGAATAAATCTTATAACCAACCTAGACAGCATATTAAAAAGCAGAGACATTACTTTGCCAACAAAGGTCTGTCTAGCCAAAGCTATGGTTTTTCCAGTAGTCATGTATGGATGTAAGAGTTGGACTGTGAAGAAAGCTGAGTGCTGAAGAATTGATGCTTCAAACTGTGGTGCTGGGGAAGACTCTTGAGAGTCCCTTGGGCTGCAAGGAAAACAATGAGTCCATCCTAAAGGAAATCAGTCCTGAATATTCATTGGAAGGATTGATGCTGAAGCTGAAACTCCAATATTTTAGCAACCCGATGTGAAGACCTGACTCATTGGAAAAGACCCTGATGCTGGGAAAGATTGAAGGCAGGAGAAGGGGAGGAGAAGGGAACGACAGAGGAAGGGATGGTTGGATGGCATCACTGTGGGGACATGAGTTCGAGTAAACTCTGGGAGTTAGTGATGGACAGGGAGGCATGGCATGCTGCAGTCCGTGGGGTTGCAAAGAGTCAGACACAGCTGAATGACTGAACTGAACTGAACTGATTTCTAGGAGTGGGACTGATGGATCATATGGTAGCTATATTTAACCTTTTAAGGAACCTCCATACTGTTTTCCATAGTGCCTACACCAATTTATATTCCCACGACAGCATAGGAGGGTCCTCTTTTCTTCACATCCTCTCCAGTATTTGTCATTTGTAAGTTCGAGTAAACTCTGGGAGTTAGTGATGGACAGGGAGGCATGGCATGCTGCAGTCCGTGGGGTTGCAAAGAGTCAGACACAGCTGAATGACTGAACTGAACTGAACTGATTTCTAGGAGTGGGACTGATGGATCATATGGTAGCTATATTTAACCTTTTAAGGAACCTCCATACTGTTTTCCATAGTGCCTACACCAATTTATATTCCCACGACAGCATAGGAGGGTCCTCTTTTCTTCACATCCTCTCCAGTATTTGTCATTTGTAGACTTTTTAATGACAGAGAATCTATGGTGTATTTTATAACAATGTTGTCTATTAATTAGAACCTGGGGAAGACTAGAGATCTCTTCAAGAAAATTAGAGATACCAAAGGAACATTTCATGCAAAGATGGGCTCGATAAAGAACAGAAATGGTATGGGCCTAAGAGAAGCAGAAGCTATTAAGAAGAGATGGCAAGAATACACAGGAGAACTTTACAAAAAAAGAGGTTTACAGCCCAGATAATCACTATGGTGTGATCACTCACCTAGAGCCAGACATCCTGGAATGTGAAGTCAAGTGGGCCTTAGAAAGCATCACTATGAACAAAGCTAGTGGAGGTGATGGAATTCCAGTTAAGTTATTTCAAATCCTGAAAGATGATGCTGTGAAAGTGCTGACTCAGTATGTCAGCAAATCTGGAAAACTCAGTGGTGGCCACAGGACGAGAAAAGGTCAGTTTTCATTCCAATCCCAAAGAAAGGCAATGTCAAAAAATGCTGAAGCTACTGCACAACTGAACTCATCTCACATGCTAGCAAAGTAATGCTCAAAATTCTCCAAGCCAGGCTTCAGCAATACGTGAACCGTGAACTTACTGATGTTCACGCTGGTTTTAGAAAAGGCAGAGGAACCAGAGATCACATTGCCAGCATCGGCTGGATCATTAAAAAAGCAAGAGAGTTCCAGAAAAACATCTATTTCTGCTTTATTGACTATGACAAAGTCTTTGACTGTGTGGATCACAATAAACTGTGGAAAATTCTGATAGAGATGAGAATATTAGACCACCTGACCTGCCTCTTGAGAAACCTGTATGCAGGTCAGGAAGCAACAGTTAGAACTGAACATGGAACAACAGACCGGTTCCAAATAGGAAAAGGAGTACATCATGGTTGCATATTGTCATTGTGCTTATTTAACTTTTACACAGAGTACATCATGAGAAATGTTGGGCTGGAAGAAGCATAAGCTGCAATCAGTATCACCAGGAGAAATCTCAGTAACCTCAGATATGCAGATGACACCACCCTTATGGCAGAAAGTGAAGAGGAACTAAAAAGCCTCTTGATGAAAGTGAAAGAGGAGAATCAAAAAGTTGGCTTAAAGCTCAACATTCAGAAAACTAATATCATGGCATCCGGTCCCATCACTTCATGGGAAATAGATGGGGAAACAGTGGAAACAGTGTCAGACTTTATTTTTTGAGGGCTACAAAATTGTTGCAGGTGGTGATTGTAGCCATCAATTACAAGATGCCTACTCCTTGTAAGAAAAGTTATGACCAACCTAGATAGCATATTGAAAAGCAGAGATATTACTTTGCCAACAAAGGTCCATCTAGTCAAGGCGATGGTTTTTCCAGTGGTCATCTATGGATGTGAGAGTTGGAGTGTGAAGTCAGCTGAGTGCTGAAGAATTGATGCTTTTGAACTGTGCTGTTGGAGAAGACTCCTGAGAGTCCCTTGGACTACAAGGAGGTCCAACCAGTCCATTTTGAAGGAGATCAATCCTGGGTGTTCATTGGAAGAATTGATGCTGAAGCTGAAACTCCAGTACTTTGGCCACCTCGTATGAAAAGTTGACTCATTAGAAAAGACCCTGATGCTGGGAGGGATTGGGGGCAGGAGGAGAAGGGGATGTCAGAGGATGAGCTGGCTAGATGGCTTCAAAGACTTGATGGACATGAGTCTGAGTGAACTCCTGGAGTTGGTGATGAACAGGGAGGCCTGGCGTGCTGTGATTCATGGGGTCACAAAGAGTCAGACATGACTGAGCGACTGAACTGAACTGAACTGATGTTATTTATATAACAGGATATCTGCTATGAGGTCATATGTACATGTTTGAGTCTTGCTAACACTGGTAGAAGAATGATTGAACTCAGATCTCTGAATTCCAGGGACTGATTATCAGTATAAGCCTTACTTCTCCAGAGCTGTGCCCTATAAAAGTCTACATCAGGGACAAATACAGTGTACAAATCTATGTTCCTCTTCAAATTTTAGCATGATGTGTTAATATTTGGGAAGAAAATATGATAGCTTTTATTCCTCCATCTTACATTATGTCAAGGATATCAATCAAGTGCCTTTCTGTGAAGCATCAAGTAGGGAATTTGCCTCTATTACATGTATACAGGTGTCAGATTCTCCTCTCACGTGGAAGGCACACATAGACAGGGGCTCATAGAACCTTCTGCCAAAAAAGTAAGCAGAAAGAATGTAGATCCTTTACTTCTCACTGGAATGTTATCACAGCTTACTCAGCCCATGTGATTTTTCTCCCAAATGCTTCTGAGAAAAACTATAGCATATAATTTTACTTTCAGCCTAGAGCACAAAGATTTTAAAAAAGAGGTTTTTTGTTTGTTTGTTTGTTTTGTTTGTTTGTTTTAGGATCTTAGTGAGATTCCATTTCTCTGAGAGGCTGTAACCTAAGAAGTCTTTTCTTATCAAAAGGGCTTAGTGATCCTTTTCTACATAGCCACTTTAACCGTACCAAAACTATTAAAAGCATATTTTTACATCTATTATGTATTATCACAACCTAAATGATGAAAAATAATTTTTAAAAATGAATGTATTTTAATGAGAATTCTTAGTTAAAGCTTCATTAAGTCATCTAAGCACTTAAAAATACATTATCTACCTGTGTCTTCAAACACACTGGAGGACCAAATCATCATTTTGAAAACAGGTGAGTAAAGGGAGTCATGTATTTAACCGCATCTTTCCTCTCCTGAAGGTATTTGAAGGTGCTCTAACAGTTGATGAGTAAAAATTCTTCTTCTATAGAAGAATTCCAGCTAATAAATGCAGAAGAAATTGTAGAATTAGAGTACCACTATTTTATAATCCCTAACGAAATAAATGGACAATGAATAAAAAGGCATGCGTGCATGCTGAGTCACTTCAGTCGTGTCTGACTCTTTGCAACCCTATGACTATACTCATCAAAGGCTGCTAAATCCATTAGCTGAAAGACTGCTGGGAAGCTTTATGATGGGTGGGTGAGCTGAGCAAACTGATCGTTCTTAAGATACAAAAAAGGAGACAATCAAACATTTTATGTTATGAGGTAATGCCATAAGAAATATTAACATAAAGCATCACCTATGAATTATTCTGGCTAAAAAATTTAATCTGGACTTAATCAGGTATTTGGATTTCACCATTCACTTACAGGAAATTAAAAAAAAACTATTAAATACCACTGCAGGGTTGAAATTCAGATATATAGAGAATGAGGGAACTACTGCATGACAAATGGACCTGGTTTCTTCAACAGTAAGTGGTAAGAGAAGAGGGAGGTGTGAACAGTTAGAGATTGAAAGAAACATTAAATCTGTCTCTTATACACATCTAAGCCACATGAACTTCCACAAAAATATGATAAAATGATATCATCCTCCCAAAAACTTGGAAAAGTATTTCAACATTTAATTAATGAATAAAAAGCTCCCACAAATAATTTTTAAAATAGTGACTCAATGGAATAAGAATATGAATATATAAAAATATAGGCTGCTTTCAAATATATAAAATGATGCTCAGTCTTACTCATAAAAAGAAGGAATGCAAATTCATGCTACAATATTTTAAACTTAGACTGCAGGGAACACAAACATTAAGTGTTGTCACAGAAATGAAGGCACTATAATGATTTAATTCATTATTTGTGTGAATATGATTAATATGATATCATAGAAAAGGCTTATTGTCAAAATTTAACTGAGTGCCCTTCAATTCAGCAATTCTGTTTCTAGGAATTTATCCTACAATTATAAGCAAATATGTGCAATGGGTTATATGTCAGGAATAAAAAGAAGTTGAAAATTCCCCCGAAAGTTCATCAGAAGGGTGTTAATTAAAAATTCTGGTAAGCTCTGTAGAGAAACAGCTCTGCCAGGGTGCCTCAGTGGTCTCACGCTGTCCACTTGGAAGGCAGCCAAAGCCATGCACACAGCTGATGTGAGTCTTGGCAGGACACATTGGGTCTTCCTGAGACACACGAGGATGGAGGCCTGCAATTACCGGCTTCAAGGCCATTGCCCACTTGTCTCTCTGCCTCAAAGTCTATCCTGATGCAATTTCTTCTCACTCTCTAAGTTCTAAGGATGCTTAAGGCTTTCTGCTGTGCCCTTTTATAATAGATTTGCATCACATAGAATTACTTAGCTTGATGTTGAATCTGGCCTCTGTACATCCACACCAAATTAAATTTTGGAGACAAAAGAGGCTTGTTGTTTGGAAGGAAAGCTATGACAAAGCTATTAAAGAGCAGATATCACTTTGCTGGCAAAGGTCCATATAGTCAAAGCTATGGTTTTTCCAGTAGTCATGTAAGGATGTGATAGTTAGACCATGAGGGTGGCTCCACTGAAGAATTGATACTTTCAAACTGTGGTGCTGGAGAAGACTTGAGAGTCTCTTGGACTGCAAAGGTGATCAAACCTGTCAATCCCAAAGGAAATCAAACCTGAATATTCATTGCAAAGACTATGTGAAGCTGAATCTCCGATACTTTCACCACCTAATATGAAGAGCCAACTCATTGGAAAAGACTTTGATGCTGGGAAAGCTTAAAGTCAAAGGAAAAGGCGGTAGCATCACCAAGTCATGGACAGAAGTTTGAGTGAACTCCAGGAGATAATGAAGGACAGGGAAGCCTGGCATGCTACATCCGTGAGGTCTCAAAGAGTCAAACATGACCACGCAACAGAACAACAACCAACTCAGTTCAGTTCAGTTCAGTCACTCAGTCATGTCCAACTCTGCGGCCCCATGAATTGCAGCACACCAGGCCTCCCTGTCCATCATCAACTCCCAGAGTTCACTCAGACTCACATCCATCGAGTCTGTGATGCCATCCAGCCATCTCATCCTCTGTCGTTCCCTTCTCCTCTTGCCCTCAATCCTTCCTAGCATTAGAGTCTTTTCCAATGAGTCAGCTCTTCGCATGAGGTGGCCAAAGTACTGGAGTTTCAGCTTTAGCATCATTCCTTCAGAGAAATCGCAGAGCTGATCTCCTTCAGAATGGACGAGTTGGATCTCCTTGCAGTCCAAGGGACGCTCAAGAGTCTTCTCCAACACCGCACTTCAAAAGTATCAATTCTTCAGTGCTCAGCCTTCTTCACAGTCCAACTCTCACATCCATACGTGACCCTGGAAAAACCATAGCCTTGACTAGACGGACCTTAGTCGGCAAAGTAATGTCTCTGCTTTTCAATATGCTGTCTATGTTGGTTATAAATTTTCTTCCAAGGAGTAAGTGTCTTTTAATTTCATGGCTGCAGTCACCATCTGCAGTAATTTTGGAGCCCCTCAAAATAAAGTCTGACACTGTTTCCACTGTTTCCCCATCTATTTCCCATGAAGTGATGGGACCAGAGGGCATGATCTTCTTTTTCTGAATGTTGAGCTTTAAACCAACTTTTTCACTCTCCTCTTTCACTTTCATCAAGAGGCTTTTTAGTTCCTCTTCACTTTCTGCCATAAGGGTGGTGTCATCTGCATATCTGAGGTTACTGAGATTTCTCCTGGCAATCTTGATTCCAGCTTGTGTCTTCCAGTCCAGTGTTTCTCATGATATATTCTGCATAGAAGTTAAATAAACAGGGTGACAATATACAACCCTGACGTACTCCTTTTCCTATTTGGAACCATCTGTTGTTCCATGTGCAGTTTTAATTGTTGTTTCCTGACCTGCATACAGATTTCTCAAGAGGCAGGTCAGGTGGTCTGGCATTCCCATCTCTCTCAGAATTTTTCAGTTTATTGTGATCCACACAGAGAAGGCCTTACAAATAGCTGTGAAAAGAAGAGAAGCAAAAAGCAAAGGAGAAAAGGAAAGATATAAGCATCTGAATGCAGAATTCCAAAGAATAGCAAGAAGAGAAAAGAAAGCCTTCTTCAGCGATCAATGCAAAGAAATAGAGGAAAAGAACAGAATGGGAAAGACTAGAGATCTCTTCAAGAAAATTAGAGATACCAAGGGAACATTTCATGCAAAGATGGGCTCGATAAAGAACAGAAATGATATGGACCTAACAGAAGCAGAAGATACTAAGAAGTGGCAAGAATACACAGAAGAACTGTACAAAAAAGTTCTTCATGACCTCGATAATCACAATGGTGTGATCACTCATCTAGAGCCAGATATCCTGGAATGTGAAGTCAAGTGGGCCTTAGAAAGCATCACTATGAACAAAGCTAGTGGAGGTGATGGAATTCCAATTGAGCTATTTAAAATACTAAAAGATGATGCTATGAAAGTACTGCACTCAGTATGCCAGCAAATTTGGAAAACTCAGCAGTGACCACAGACTGGAAAAGGTCAGTTTTCGTTCCAATCCCAAAGAAAGACAATGCCAAGGAATGCTCAAACTACGGCACCATTGCACTCATTTCACATCCTAGTAAAGTAATGTTCAAAATTCTCCTAGCCAGACTTCAGCAATACGTGAACAGTGAACTTCCAGATGTTCATGCTGGTTTTAGAAAAGGCAGAGGAACCAGAGATCAAATTGCTAACATCCGCTGGATCATGGAAAAAGCAAGAGAGTTCCAGAAAAACATCTATTTCTGCTTTATAGACTATGCCAAAATCTTTGACTGTGTGGATCACAACCAACTCAGTGGAAGTGAATTTGAGCAAACTCTGGGAGATAATGGAGGACAGAGGAACCTGGCATGCTACAGTCCATGAGGCTGCAAAGAGCTGGACATGCTTTAGTGACTGAACAACCAACTTGAAGAGGAACCTCAAGGCTGCACTAATGTTTCTTGACTGCTCCTCCCTTATCTCTGCATCCTCTCTCTTCCCTGATTAGCAACTGTTTGAACCTGCCCATTGGAACTTGAAACATAATGGAGGCTGAATGAAGCCTATTTCCTGTAATCAGGAAACTGGGAACCAAATAAAAAGTTTTGTTCTCAGAAGGCCCACAGTACTGTGCTAGTTTTGAGCTGAAGCCTACAGTTAGATCTGTAGCAGTGAAGACTGCCACTGCTCACATTGTGGTCATCTGCCGTCACATTTAGTGCCGTCTGTTTTGGTCTATGGGACCGGGAGCTTCACTCTTGGGCTCCTCTTCCCGTTACTGTCTGTGTAAATCACGTATCATTCAAATCTCACAGTGGCCCCTTTTATCTATATGTGGATCCACCAGGCCTTTGCCTTGGGTTCACCTTGTTTTGTGTGTGTGCTTGACAAATCCGTATGGAAGTACTACACTTTGATTAAAAAGAGTGAGGCAGCCCTCTATGTTCTGATGTGGAACCATCTTCACTATAGATTGTTCAGTGAAAAGGAAAATCAGTGTGCAGTGCAGTGTAAACAGTATCTGTGCTTAAAAAAACAGAAAAGAGTATATAGTCTTAAAAGTGCATAGATTGACAGAAATCTGTTAAGGGTAGGGGTAAGCAGCTCAGAAGAATGTGGGATCATAGAAGAAAAATGCTTCATTCTTTGCTGTGTACTCTTCTGCAACTTTTTTCATTTTGAACCACTTGCAAAAACATATTTTAAGAAGAAACTGAGGCAATAGAATGAATGCATGACTTAAAAATACTCCTCATGTTTA
>SJYC01046867.1:0-14634 GCA_006408675.1 Madoqua kirkii | reverse complement strand
GGTAAGCAGCTCAGAAGAATGTGGGATCATAGAAGAAAAATGCTTCATTCTTTGCTGTGTACTCTTCTGCAACTTTTTTCATTTTGAACCACTTGCAAAAACATATTTTAAGAAGAAACTGAGGCAATAGAATGAATGCATGACTTAAAAAGTACTCCTCATGTTTACTTCTAAATTTGCATCCTCCAATTTATTCTTATTCATGGTTTTTCTTCAAAAACACCCGTTGCTTATGTTATCAAGTTTATTTTTCAAGTAGTTTTGATTTACAATGTTGTATTACTATCAAGTGTACAGCAAGTGATTCAGTTATACATATATGTATATATTTTTGAAGCTGAAAAATTTTATTTCATTTATTAATTTTCATCACATTGTATATTTATTTTTTACTGAAATATAGGTGATGATCAGTGTTGCACTAATTACTGCTTATAGCAAAGTGACACAGTTATGTACAATATATGTGTACACATATATTCTTTTTCAGATGTTTTTTCTTATAGGTTCTTATAAAATATTTAGCTACTTGTACTATACAGTAGGTCTTTGTTGGTTTTATATTATAAATAAATTTGACTTATTTTTAACTCTCTAACTCTTCATACCCAAACTGGCCATAGTACTTAAGCTCATCATAAGACTCAAGACTTTCTTTTTTACTTCGTTTCTGTATTTTTGTGTCTGCTACATAAACACAATAAATATTTGTTAAGTAAATTTTAAAAGTTTATTTCTGTGAATTATAAAGATATCAGCTAACACCTTAATTTTCTTCCCATGAGAAGTTCCTAATGGTTCCCATATTCAGAGACCATCCCTACTGCCCTTACTTTAGAGTGACACCAGAGGACCTTTCCTAGAGCTCAGGCTTGATTAAAGTACTGGCCAGATTTAAAACTATTTATTTGGTGATCAGTAACTATAGAGAACACGCTTGTGGATGCTGGGGGAAGGAAGGAATAGGGTAGAGAAGGATTAAGAGGTTGGGATTAGCAGATACAAACTATTATATACAGAATGGATAAATAGCAAGGTCCTACTATACAGGGAGTTATTTTTAATATCCTAGATAAACCAGAATGGAAAATAATATGAAAAAGTATGCATGTAGAAATATAGATATCTGAATCACTTTGCTGTATAGCAGAAATTAACATAATATAAATCAATTATACCCCAATTAAAAAAAATAATAAACCAGATAAAAGCAAACCAACAAAACAGAATAACTAGAGATCACCAGGAATAGTGTTTGGTAGACCATATTATGTGGTAGTATAATTGTTATTAGTTCTTTTTTTTTTTTTTTTTTTTGGAAACACAGTTGAAAAGCTAAAGCAAAAAGCTTGCATGCAGAAAAATAAATGGGAGAAAATAAAGTAAAGAAAAGAAGTATATGCAAGGCAGAAATAAGGGCAAACAAGGGAAGAAAACCACCAAGCTCCTATTTTGTGTGCCACTTTGTGATTTTGTTCAGTCCCTCAAATAGCCTTGTGAGGGAGATTATTATGTTCTATATCACAGACATAAAAGACAAGATTGACTAATGACCCTCCTGTTCCTATTTTTCAATAGCCATCCAGTAACAGAAACAGTAAAGACCATGATGCTGGGAAAAACTGAGGGCAGAAGGAGAAGGGGGTGACCGAAGATGAGATGGTTAGATGGCATCACTGACTCAATGGACATGAGTTTGAGCAAACTCCCGGAGATAATGAAGGACAGGGAAGCCTGGCATGCTGCAGTCCATGGGCCTGCAAAGAATAGGACATGGCTTAGCAGCTGCACAACAACAAGCAGAAACAGAGTTCAAGTCTAGATCTGCATAGATCACGAGAAGTCATCATGGTGACCAGCCTTTCTCTCTGAAGGAGGGACAATCCCTTAAAATCCAAGCATAGAATCTGGTCCTGATCTTGGCCTCTGTACATAAATAAGACTTAAAAACGCATTCCTTGGTGTCATTTTTCTTTCCAGTTCTAATTTAAGATTTTGTGATTTGTGAACTTGCTAATTGCATACTTCCCCAAGTTTTGTAACAGTGAGATATGTATATTGAAAAGTAAACTAACTGTGTTGAACATGATGAGGGGAATATTTCAATACCAGTATTATACCCTAAATAGTATTGTTTTTATTAACAGGAGCTAAAAGGACAAGCAATAAATTCCTTATCATGTTATTTTAGCTGCTATTAAAGTTGTGGTGGTAGGTTTTAATGGTCTAATAAGACATTTTGAGGCTGGCTGAACTTAGGCTAAATGATTGTCACTCTCAATAAAATATAGTCAGCCAAGCCCCACTGAATACTTCAGGGCCTGAGGCAAGAGTCCTAATGTGGGCCCATATCAATAGTTCTAAATGCTTCAGGAGTTATAATAAGATGTTGAATAAAATCTGTTCTACTTTTTTCTTTGACAAATAAACCACATCCCACATATGCGGGATGTCCAAATTGAAAATAGTTGTCCCTTGGTCACCCCTGGGACCCATGTGTGGGTCTATGGCTCACCCTTAGGAAGATGGACAGGGAGGAGAACAGTTCAGGCCCTCCAAGCAGCTTCAGAACTGTTTAGGAGAAAAACTCTGGGTTGCTGGCTAGGAAGATAATGATTTAGGACTGTGGTGACAGCTTCCTATAGTGATTTCCCCTTGATTTGCAAATACTGCCCCCATGAGGCAAAATGTGACGATGGTCAGAGGAGGCCCTGTAGGGTGTCAGTTCCACAGCAGGTACCCTTCTTGCCTGAGCAGATGCAGGGATAAAATGAACGTGAAGTTAGAATTTCCAATGAGTTCTTGTTTGAATGCTGAGACACATGATTTAACTCAATATACAAATGTGTGAGTGTTCAGTCTCTCAGTCATGTCCGACTCTGTGATCCCATGAACTGTGGCATGACAGGTTCCTCTGTCCATGGAATTTTCCAGGCAAGAATACTGGAGTGCATTACCATTTCCTTCTCCAGGGCATCTTCCCGACTCAGGGACCAAACCTGAGTCTATTGTTTCTCCTGCAATGGCAGGTGGGTAATTTATAATATCCTAATAACCTAAAGTAAAAATTTTGTAAACCCATTCAGACAAAAATAAATAAATATGTGTTGAGCAAATCAGGCTGTGTCAAACTTTATCTATAAAAATACACATTAATAGAAGGGAAGGCTAGACTAGCAATGGACTAGATTTGGGCCAAGAGCAGCACTCACAGGAATACTTAGAAAGATTTTCTGAATCTAGCCCCTGCTGAAAACTTGCTAGGAGATGGAGAGCATAGGGTGGCTCTGGTAGGGAAAATAGGAGGGGCTGATTATCTTTTCAGAAGTATTGGGGATTTCTGCTGCTATACTTGTCTATCTCTTCTTTTCTTCCCCTCGGAAGGGAATGCAGAAGGCTCACCAAGTATGTGTCAGTCTGACACTGTGTCAGTGAGCCTCAGACTTTTAGTTTAAAAAATGAGACGCTTTCAGGCCAACCATACCAGTTGTTCAACCTGTCCTGATGATGATTCACAGCATCTGTTCCTCGATGGACCAGAAATAGAAGTAGCTGACAGGGAGCCATGTATATAATGGTGAAGAGATGGAACTTCAGATGGAAGGATTGGATGGGTTGACTAAGACCTCGGTCAAGCTGCTAAACCTCTGTATGCTATCATTTTATTTAGCTTTCTAGTAGAACAAATAGCAATATCTAACTTAACAGCTGGAGAAAAAAATAGTGAAAGCAAAACTCTAAGCATCAGTTCAGTTCAGTCACTCACTCAGTTGTGTCTGATTCTTTGTGACCCCATGGACTGCAGCATGCCAGGCTTCCCTGTCCATCACCAACTCCTGAAGCTTACTCAAACTCATGTCCGTAAAGTTGGTGATGCCATCCAAACATCTCATCCTCTGTCACTCCATTCTCCTCCTGCCTTCAATCTTTCCCAGCATCAGGGTCTTTTTCAATGAGTTAGTTCTTCGCATCAGGTGGCCAAAGTATTGGAATTTCAGCTTCAGCATCAGTCTTTCCCATGAATATTCAGGATTGATTTCCTTTAGGACAGACTGGTTGGATCTCCTTGCAGTCCAACTCTAAGTCTAGGGCCTAATATATGAAATGAGTCAGTAAATGAGACTTTTTTTTTTTTAAATTGAAACAGTTGATTTACAGTGCTGTGTTAATTACTGCTGTACAACAAAATGATTCAGTTTTACACACATATGTATGTATTCTTTATGTATATTCTTTTCCATCATGGTTTATTGTAGGATACCAAATGTAGTTCATTGTGCTATAGAATAGGACTTTGTTTTTTTTTTACCCACTTACCCATGTGATAGTTTGTGTCTGCTAACCCCAACCTCCCACTCCAACCCTCCCCTAGACCCTCCCCCTTGGCAGTCAAAAGTCTGTTCTCTGTGTCTGTAGAGTCTGTTTCTGTTTCACAGATGGTTCATTTGTGTCATATTTTAGATTCCACATATATGTGATATCATACCATATTTGTCTTTTTTCTTCTGACTTAATATGATAATCTTTATTTGCATCATCATGGTTGCAATTGGCAATGCCTCTTTCTTTTTTATGGCTTAGTAGTACTCTGCTGGATATCACAGAATACTTTACACACATATATATATATCACATATATATACATATATATATATATGTATATATATCTCACATCTTTATTTATTCATCCATTCATAAAGTTGCTTCCACATCTTAGCTATTGTGAATAGTGCCACTATGAAAATTGGGAACAGACCCATCACAAGCATGGAAATTGAAACTGTAATCAGAAATCTTCCAACAAACAAAAGCCCAGGTCCAGACGGCTTCACAGCTGAATTCTACCAAAAATTTTGAAAAGAGCTAACACCTATCTTACTGAAACTATTCCAGAAAATTGCAGAGGAAGGAAAACTACCAAACTCATTCTATGAGGCCACCATCACCCTAATACCAAAACCTGACAAGGATGCCACAAAAAAAGAAAACTATAGGCCGATATCACTGATGAACATAGACGCAAAAATTCTGAACAAAATCCTAGCAATCAGAATCCAACAACACATTAAAAAGATCATACACCACGACCAAGTGGGCTTTATCCCAGGGATGCAAGGATTCTTCAATATCCGCAAATCAATCAACGTAATTCACCACATTAATAAATTGAAAAATAAAGGTCATATGATTATCTCAATAGATGCAGAGAAGGCCTTTGACAAAATCCAACATCCATTTATGATAAAAACTCTCCAGAAAGCAGGAATAGAAGGAACGTACCTCAACATAATAAAAGCTATATATGACAAACCCACAGCAAACATTATCCTCAATGGTGAAAAACTGAAAGCATTTCCCCTAAAGTCAGGAACAAGACAAGGGTGCCCACTTTCACCACTACTATTCAATATAGTTCTGGAAGTTTTGGCCACAGCAATCAGAGCAGAAAAAGAAATAAAAGGAATCCAAATTGGAAAAGAAGAAGTAAAACTTTCACTGTTTGCAGATGACATGATCCTCTACATAGAAAATCCTAAAGACTCGACCAGAAAACTACTAGAGCTAATCAATGAATATAGTAAAGTGGCAGGATATAAAATAAACACTCAGAAATCCCTTGCATTCCTATACACTAATAATGAGAAAATAGAAAAAGAAATTAAGGAAACAATTCCGTTCACCATTGCAACGAAAAGAATAAAGTACCTCGGAGTACACCTACCTAAAGAAACTAAGGACCTATATATCGAAAACTATAAAACACTGATGAAAGAAATCAAAGAGGACACTAATAGATGGAGAAATATTCCATGTTCATGGATCGGAAGAGTCAATATAGTGAAAATGAGCATACTACCCAAAGCAATTTACAGATTCAATGCAATCCCCATCAAGCTACCAACAGTATTTTTCACAGAACTAGAACAAATTATCTCAAGATTTGTATGGAAATACAAAAAACCGCGAATAGCAAGGGCAATATTGAGAAAGAAGAATGGTACGGGAGGAATCAACCTGCCTGACTTCAGGCTCTACTACAAAGCCACAGTCATTAAGACAGTATGGTACTGGCACAAAGACAGAAATATAGACCAATGGAACAAGATAGAAAGCCATGAGATAAACCCACACACATATGGACACCTTATCTTCGACAAAGGAGGCAAGAACATACAATGGAGTAAAGACAGTCTCTTTAACAGGTGGTGCTGGAAAAGCTGGTCAACCATTTGCAAAAGAATGGAACTAGACCACTTTCTAACACCACACACAAAAATAAACTCAAAATGGATTAAAGATCTAAACGTAAGACCAGAAACTATAAAACTCCTTGAGGAGAACATAGGCAAAACACTTTCGGACATATATCACAGCAGGATCCTCTATGATCCACCTCCCAGTATACTGGAAATAAAAGCAAAAATAAACAAATGGGACCTAATTAAAATCAAAAGCTTCTGCACAACAAAGGAAACTATAAGTAAGGTGAAAAGACAGCCTTCTGAATGGGAGAAAACAATAGCAAATGAAGCAACTGACAAACAACTAATCTCAAAGATATACAAGCAACTTATGCACCTCAACTCCAGAAAAACAAATGATCCAATCAAAAAATGGGCCAAAGATCTAAACAGGCATTTCTCCAAAGAAGACATACGGATGGCTAACAAACACATGAAAAGATGCTCAACATCACTCATTATCAGAGAAATGCAAATCAAGACCACAATGAGGTACCACTTCACACCAGTCAGAATGGCTGCGATCCAAAAATCTACAAGCAATAAATGCTGGAGAGGATGTGGAGAAAAGGGAACCCTCTTACACTGTTGGTGGGAATGCAAACTAGTACAGCCATTATGGAAAACAGTGTGGAGATTCCTGAAAGAATTGCAAATAGAGCTGCCTTACGACCCAGCAATCCCACTGCTGGGCATACACACTGAGGAAACTCGAATTGAAAGAGACACGTGTACCCCAATGTTCATTGCAGCAATGTTTATAATTGCCAGGACATGGAAACAACCCAGATGTCCATCAGCAGATGAATGGATAAGAAAGCTTTGGTACATATACACAATGGAGTATTACTCAGCCCTCAAAAAGAATAAGTTTGACGCAGTTCTAATGAGATGGATGAAACTGGAGCCGATTATACAGAGTGAAGTAAGCCAGAAAGAAAAACACCAATACAGTATACTGACACATATATATGGAATTTAGAAGACAATAATGATGACCCCGAAAGTGAGACAATATAAGAGACACAGAGGTATAGAACGGACTGTTGGCTTCAGAGGGAGAGGGAGAGGGTGGGAAGATTGGGAGAAGGACAACGAAACATGTATACAATCATATGGGAGATGAAGCACCAGTCTATGTTCAATACAGGATACAGGATGCTTGGGGCCGGTGTATGGGATGAACCGGGGGGGTGGGCAGGGAAGGGAGGTGGGAGGGGGCTTTAACATGGGGAGATCGTCCACACCTGTGGCTGATTCATGTCAATATATGGCAGAACCAATGCAGTGCTGTGAAATGGAATAAGCATTAAACAAAAAATAAAAATTAAAAAAACAAAAACAAAAGAAAATTGGGGTGCCTGTTCCTCTTTTCATTATAGTTTTCTCTGAATATATACCCCAGAGTAGGATACCCTGGTCATATGGAAACTCTGTTTTTAGTTTTTAAGGACTCTCCATACTATTCTCCATAATAGCTGCAGGGTTCCCTTTTCTCCACATCCTCTCTAGCATTTATTACTTGTAGATATTTTGATGTTAGCCATCCTGACTGATGTGAATGGATGCCTCATTGTAGTTTTGATTAGCATTTCTCTAATTACCAGTGATATAGAGCGTATTTCCATGTGCCTATTGAAATACCACTACTATTATTTCTTAAAAAAAACGTTTTTCAAGAGAGATGCTGAAGGCAGATTCAAGTAAAGTGTTAAGGGGAAACAGCTGAATTTTGGTCAGGAGCCAAAGCCAGCATGAAGGTAGGTAACTGGAATCTGGAACACAGACAGGAAGTGTGACCATGAATGACATGCTTTATGTAAATAATGAGGGCTTTCAGAATCAATGTTTCCTTCTATTCAACACAGGGCTGCATCTGGGTCAGATATGACTTTTTTTTTTTTATTCCTTACCAAAACAAAAATGGACAATTGTACCTTGCTGAAATAATTTGTGAAACAGTAGGTTATATATGGAAGCAATAAAGAGCTGAAAATGTTACCAATCTCCTCCTGTTAAAGTAGGGACAAAACTAAGAGACCATTTGCACTACAGCCCTTCAAAAGTAAATAAAGATCAGAAGTTCCAAAGCGGTTCCCACCTGAGCCACTGATCAAATCAGACAGAGCAGAAGCCACAGAATGGTC
Organism: Madoqua kirkii; assembly: GCA_006408675.1. Classification (NCBI taxonomy): domain Eukaryota; kingdom Metazoa; phylum Chordata; class Mammalia; order Artiodactyla; family Bovidae; genus Madoqua; species Madoqua kirkii. Next base: position 6,245 of record SJYC01046867.1, on the reverse strand, counting down.
ACACTGAAAAAGATTTGGGACCCATGGACAGAGAAGCCTGGTAGACTCAGTCCCTGGGGCTGCCAAGAGTCGGACACGACTGAGCAACTTCACTTTCACTTTCTTTCATCTCATTTGGCCCGTTTGGCAGTTTTCTTTTTTAACTATTTGAATTCAAGCCAATATTTAAAAATAAAGAGACACCACAAGAAAACTGGCTTCTCTAATCTCTTTTGAAATGGCAGAAATTCATACACCTTTGACAACCTTCCTCCAGAAGGGCCATGATCTCTATGTTTAACAAACACTAAGCCAGTGCAAGTTTTAAAGCATGAAAAAAAAAAGAAAAAGACAGCAGTTTGGTTCATTTTTCAGAGACATCTCATTACAAAATAGGCTATCAGAACAAAAGTGAGACAAATATTCACTAATGAGAAACTTCAAATGTATCAGAAATCCAAGTCTGACAGAAAAAGGAATCTTTAGAATAAGAAGACTCTCAAATTCAAACAGAGCCAGAGGAAAAAAAGCAGTAAAGAGGAAGGAACTCATTGCTAGAGAAGTTAACATCAAAGATGGTAAAAGAGACAAGCAAATGCCAGACAAAAGAAGAAGAAGGAGATCAAAGGAAGACAGAGTGGCAGTTTCTGGGGCCTCATACATTTAACATCAAAGCAAGCTTCCTCCTGGGATTCAACCAGTTGGAGCCCACCTGTGACATCAGAAAACTCATCAGGTTTCCAGGTGGACCAAGACTTTCAGACTTTAAGTGAAACTACAATCTAACACCTAGTTTTCTTGACCACTAAGAACAATAAAAGGCTCAACATCCAATTTTCCAAACACAAATAAGTAAGAAATGAAAGCAGTCACATTGACAAAAAGGACAATAAGGTAAAACAATTTTAGAAGCAAATTGCTAGTGTTCTCTTTTGTATGAAAACAAATATTTGCTAAATCTCTTATATTTGAATTATACCTCTTGCATTAAATATTCAAAAATAGACAAGATGTGTTCCATGTCCTTGAGAAACTTTTTTTTTTTAGCTGGATATACCAAAATACTCAACAAATATTTATTTGGTGTCTATCATGTATCAGGCTTTATTTTAAGTGCTTGGAATATGTTAATGAAAAGGACAAACACTTACCCTTGTGATGCTTGAGTTTTAGCAGGAGAGACAATCTATAAGCAATACCCATAAAAAGTTAGTGAATTACACAGTAAGAAAGATGATAACAAAGACTACGGAAAGAATAACAAAAGAGATGTTGGTAATGGGGTTGGGAGTTCAAAGATTAGGAAAACAGTTTGCAATGTTAAACATATTAATTGTGGCCTAGCTGGTAAAGAATCCGCCTGCAATGCGGAAGACCTGGGTTCTATCCCTGGGTTGGGAAGATCCCCTGGAGAAGGGAAAGGCTACCCACTCCAGTATTCTGGCCTGGAGAACTCCATGGACTGTATAGTCCATAGGGTCCAAAGAGCTGGACATGACTGAGAGACTTTCACTTTCACTTTCAGGGATTGTTTAGATAACCGACATTTAAGCCAGGACTTAACAACAAGAAGAACAAAAGTGAATTTGTCATATTTCTATCTGGAAAGAACTAGCTCAGGACATCTGTTTTCCTTACAGTATCCCAACTATTCTGTGGTATAGGAGCCCATGTTGTAGAGGAAGCTGTACTTGCAGCTTTCTGACATATATACTGAAAGCCTTCCTTCTTCATACAAATGATGTGTCCTGAAATACTCAATACCTTCCCCTCTGACCCCCATGATGAAATATGCTCAATTCAAATGGAAAGGCAAAATCCTATCAAGTTCACCCTAAGAAATCAAAACTGTGAATGAAGACCTTTGTACCATATAACCAGGGTTGGCTTAAAACAAAGATTAATTCAAGGAGACTCAAGTTTGAAGGAAGTGTGTGTGTGCTTAGTTGTGTCCAACTCTCAGTCATGTCAGCTCCTCTGACCATGGGAATTTTACATTGGCAATTACAAACAAAATGGTGATATATTCGTGAGACAGTAAAAAAGAATATACAACACAGCCACTGAAATAACTGAGAAAAGCTCCATCATTCTAGGATAGATATCTAGGAAATCAAATAAACAAAAGCGAACGATATTTTAAGGATGCTGACTGAATTAGAAGAATGCTGAAGACAGTGAGGCTGAAATGTGCCTCCTACCCAAAGAAAAGGTGACACACATTTCACATTCAAGTGTGCAGTGACTAGTTTTCCTAAAAAAAAAAAAAAAAGAGAGAGAGAGAGAAAAGAAAATAGATACTGATCAGCTAGTTCTAGCAAGCTCTCTTTCTTTCTTTTGTTCCCCCTTTCAAATAAATATGAAGCTGTAAATGATCAAAGGTCCTTTGCAAAGACAGACACAACATATCTAGTTTCAGTGTTCTGAAAATCTAAAAATCAGAAGGAAACTTCTACAGGATTTGAGAGAGAAGTTACTTAGTTTAATTGTTGAAGTAAAATATCCATATAAAATATTTCAAGCTTCAGACCGCAAAATATTAGCCAAGTTAGTATCCATATAGCTTTTATTCAGAAATTGTTGAAAATAAAACTGCAAAATACCATTTTGGAAGAACCTCTTAATTGAAATGTTGCTGCTGGGAAGAACAATTCTGCAAACAGCAAAGGTAATATGCCAAGAATCCTTCAGAAGACCTCAGGGTAGGAAATCTTGTTTTGTTTTGTTTTCTTTTTTTGAAGTATAGTTGATTTATAGTGTGTTAATTTCAGATGTACAGCAAAATTTTATACGTGTGTGTGTGTGGGTGTGCATACTCTTTTGCAGAATTCTTTTCCAGATTACTTTCTATTGTTGGTTACTACATATTGAATACAGTTCCTCATGCTGTATAGTAAGTGCTTGACCCTTGACAGGAAATCTTTTCATTCTCACATTAATTCAATCAAGCTATGTTGTTTATATGAGATCAATATTATCATTATCCTCATTTTATGTAAAAGGAAAATTAATCTCATAACAGTTACATATTTTGCCCAAGGTCCTATAGAAAGTACTAGAAAGATCTGGGTTTACTTCCAGGAAGAGACGCTCCAGAGACAGTGATTTTAACCACTTCCCTGTGAAAGCTAACGATAGATGCTAATACAAATTTATGCGATTTTGTAACAAGTTGCCACAAAATAGAATTTCCTTTAAAAAGTGTTTCAAAGTGGAAAAATATACAGGAAGATTAATTAATAATAGTAATAATAGCTTGCATGTGTGATAAGTCACTTAGTGGTGTCTGACTCTTGCTACCCTGTGGACTGTAGCCCGCCAGGCTCTTCTATCCATGAGATTTTCCAGGCAGAAATACTGGAGTAGGTTGTGATGCCCTCCTCCAGGGGATGTTCTTGATCCAGGGATAGAATCCGCATCTCATGTCTCCGGCACTGGCAGGCAGATTTGTTACCACTAGCACCGTCTGCGAAGTCCTCAGGTGTTTTTGTTGTTGTTTTGTTTTTAATAGCTTTACCAATACTCTTTCCTGGTGCTTGTAACTCTTGAAATTCAGTAAACTCTACTTGTGCTTGAGTTATTGGTGAAATTGTTTTAATACTGATTACAGAGTATCATCCTCTAAATTCATTTCATCACACTCCTCCAGGGGATCTCCTCCAGGGGGTCTTCCCCACCCTAGATTGAACCCCTGTCTCTTATCGCTTCCTGTTGACAGGCAGGTTCTTTAGCACTGGTGCCACCTGGAAAGCCCATGACCATAGCTTTGGTAATCAAAATACAAAGCAGGTAGGGACTGAAGAAAAGAAAAAAATCTGGCTTCCCAGACAGTAATCCAAAACTATAGTCAAAAAAGTTAGATCAGTCAGTGAGTTCAGTCGCTCAGTTGTGTCCAACTCTTTGCAGCCCCATGAACCACAGCATGCCAGGCCTCCTTGTCCATCACCAGCTCCCGGAGTCTACCCAAACTCATGCCCATTGAGTCGGTGATGCCATCCAACCATCTCATCCTCCGTGTCCCCTTCTCCTCCTGCCCTCAATCTTTCCCAGCATCAGGGTCTTTCCAAATGAGTCAGCTCTTCGCATGAGATGGCCAAAGTATTGGAGTTTCAGCTTCAACATCAGTCCTTCCAATGAACACCCAGGACTGGTCTCGTTTAGGATGGACTGGTTGGATCTCCTTGCAGTCCAAGGAACTCTCAAGAGTCTTCTCCAACATCACAGTTCAAAAGCATCAATTCTTTGGTGCTGAGCTTCCTTTACAGTCCAACTCTCACATTCATATTTGAATAATAGAAAAAAAACACAAAAACATAGCTTTGACTAGACAGACCTTTGTTGGCAAAGTAATATCTCTGCTTTTTAATATGCTGTCTAGGTTGTTCATAACTTCCCTTCCAAGGAGTAAGCATCTTTTAATTTCATGGCTGCAGTCACCATCTGTGGTGAATTTGGAGTGAAGAAAAATAAAGTCTGACACTGTTTCCCCATCTATTTGCCATGAAGTGATGGGACTGGATGCCATGATCTTAGTCTTCTGAATGTTGAGCTTTAATCCAACTTTTTCACTCTCCACTTTCACTTTCATCAAAAGACTCTTTAGTTCTTCACTTTCTGCCATAAGGGTGGTATCATCTGCATATCTGAGGTTATTGATATTTCACCCAGCAATCTTGATCACAGTTTGTGCCCTTTCCAGCCCAGCATTTCTCATGATGTTCAGAGTATATGCACAGTGACAATATACAGCCTTGACGTACTCCTTTTCCTATTTGGAACCAGTCTGTTGTTCCATGTCCAGTTCTAACTGTTGCTTCCTGACCTGCATACAGGTATCTCAAGAGACAAGTCAAGTGGTCTGGTATGCCCATTTCTTTCGGAATTTTCCACAGTTTATTGTGATCCACACAGTCAAAGGCTTTGACATAGTCAATAAAGCAGAAATAGATGTTTCTCTGGAACTTTCTTGCTTTTTCCATGATCCAATGGATGTTGGCAATTTGACCTCTGGTTCCTCTGCCTTATCTAAAACCAACTTGAGCATCAGGAAGTTCATGGTTCACGTGTTGCTGAAGCCTGGCTTAGAGAATTTTGAGCATTACTTTACTAGCATGTGAGATGAATTCAATTGTGTGGTAGTTTGAGCATTCTTTGGCATTACCTTTCTTTGGGATTGAAATGAAAACTGACCTTTTCCAGTCCTGTGGCCACTGCTGAGTTTTCCAAATTTCCTGGCATATTGGGTGCAGCACTTTCACAGCAGTAGTGACCACATCATCATGATTATCTGGGTCGTGAAGATCCTTTATGTACAGTTCTATGTAATCTTGCCATCTCTTCTTAATATCTTCTGCTTCTGTTAGGTCCATACCAATTCTGTCCTTTATTGAGCCCATCTTTGCATGAAATATTCCCTTGGTATCTCTAATTTTCTTGAAGAGATCTTTAGTCCTTCCCATTCTGTTCTTTTCCTCTATTTCTTTGCATTGATCGCTGAAGAAGGCTGTCTTATCTCTTCTTGCTATTCTTTGGAACTCTGCATTCAGATGCTTGTATCTTTCCTTTTCTCCTTTGCCTTTCACTTCTCTTCTTTTCACAGCTATTTGTAAGGCCTCCCCAGACAGCCATTTTGCTTTTTTAAATTTCTTTTCCATGGGGATGGTCTTGATCCTTGTCTCCTGTATAATGTCATGAACCTCATTCCATAGTAGTTCATCAGGCACTCTGTCAGATCTAGGCCCTTAAATCTGTTTTCACTTCCACTGTATAATCATAAGGGATTTGATTAGTCTTTCCCATTCTATTGTTTTTCCCTCTATTTCTTTGCTTTAATTGCTGAGGAAGGCTTTCTTAGATCTCCTTGCTATTCTTTGGAATTCTACATTCTAATGGGTTTATCTTTCCTTTTCTCCTTTGCTTTTTACTTCCCTTCTTTTCACAGCTATTTGTAAGGCCTCCTCAGACAGACAGTTTGCTTTTTTGCATTTTTTTTTCTTGGCGATGGTTTTGATTCCCGTCTCTTGTACAATGTCACTAACTTCTTTCCATAATTCTTCAGTCAGGCTCTCTGTCTATCATATCTAGTCCCTTAAATTTGTTTCTCATTTCCAGGGTATAGTAATAAGGGATTTGATTTATGTCATACCTGAATGGTCTGGTGGTTTTCTCCACATTCTTCAATTTCAGTCTGAATTTGGCAATAAGGAGTTCATGATCTGAGCCACAGTCAGCTCCTGGTCTTGCTTTTGCTGACTGTATAGAGCTTC
>SJYC01046865.1:0-17325 GCA_006408675.1 Madoqua kirkii | reverse complement strand
GCTCTTCTCGAAATTTTTGGTAGAATTCAGCTGTGTAGCCGTCTGGACCTGGGCTTTTGTTTGTTGGAAAAAAGAATATTTTCTTTCTAAAAGTAATTTTTAGTAATTTTTACTGCAAAGGGAAGTGGTAAACATAAATACTATTCCATCACTTTCCCAGAGACAACTACCATTAATAGCTCAGTGTTATTTCCTCAAATCTAAATTGTAAGCCCATTTTTTATTATTGACATCATGCCTTACTCCCAATTATAACTCCTGTATTTTTAAATCAACATTCCACTCATTTTCCACTTTACAATAAATGTTTTCTAAGCACCATTATTGACAACTAAGTAGGAGACCATTATATCAATTCTCAATTTTTCCCTCTAAATAAATGTATGAGTTATGTGAATTGTTTCCTATTTTTCATCTTTATAAAATGTTTCCATAACAGCTGTGTTGATAAGGTGTTTTTGATACAATACAGAATAAACCAGGCCTGAATAGAGGTATATTTTGTTTGTCCCTCGGTTTTACTTTGATTGTACTAAGATATTTGCATAAAAGATAAATATAAAAATGTTGATTTTCTTTGCTTTTTTCTTCCTTCTGTAAATTATTGTTGTATTTAGTATTAAAAGGGTTCAAAAAGGATGTAAAATAATTTTGTAAAATAAGCTCTTAAAAAGAAAGCAATTATGGCTATTTTTATGTGGCCTAATCAGTATCTTTTAAATGTGTAATCAAGTGGAGAATAAACCAGGCCTGAATAGAGGTATATTTTGTTTGTCCCTAGGTTTTACTTTGATTGTACTAAGATATTTGCATAAAAGATAAATATAAAGATGTTGATTTTCTTTGCTTTTTTCTTCCTTCTGTAAATTATTGTTGTATTTAGTATTAAAAGGGTTCAAAAAGGATGTAAAATAATTTTGTAAAATAAGCTCTTAAAAAGAAAGCAATTATGGTTATTTTTATGTGGCCTAATCAGTATCTTTTAAATGTGTAATCAAGTGGCATCTATAATTATTTGAGCCGCTTGGCTCATGCTACAACTGAATCTACTGAAATTCACTTGCTTACTTTCCTTTTCCCTTACTCCTTTTTTAGAGCTTATAACTAAAAGTTGTTTGTTTGTTTGTTTTTCTTCTTCCATAAAGCTTAGTTTTGGAGGAATCCCAGTACCAGGCAAACCTGGGACCTTTTTAAAGAAAAACTTCCATGGATGTATTGAAAACCTTTACTACAATGGAGTAAACATAATTGACCTGGCTAAAAGGCGAAAGCATCAGATCTATACTGTGGTAAGTCAGCATCCATCCAGCTTGATGATTTCTAACATTTCAATGTGGTTAAGACTTGCTTTCCCCATCATATACCTGGCACTTTCTCATAATACATTTACATCACACCCTTGGATGTCTAAATAGACTCCAAGGTGAAATTGGAGAGAGGGAGGCACAGTAGGGACTGAATGGGTATGAACTGCATAACTGGGGGAAACTAATGTTTTAGAGGTACCTACTGAATTCTATGTTCCTGGCTTGAGTTTGTGCCATATGTGGGCAGGGCTTGCAATCTATACTGGGTTGAATGAATTTCTTAATTATCCCTTAGAAATGCAGCAAAAGAACCACAGATTCTATTAAATTCTATTACTGGTGAATTATATATTTGTCTACTTACTGCTGTTGTTAAAAAGCTGGGCGTTTTGAAGAACAGAGGTTAAATTTTTGATGTTGCTCTTAGGGTCTCAAGATCCCAATACATGCTTGCTTTCTTCTTTCCACCATTTAAGAGTTTCCTTGGTTTTATTTATATATAATGTTAGAGTTTTTAGTTGTACTTAGTGGGAGAAATAGAGAAAATTATACTACCTCATCCTGCTAGAAACAGAGGACCATTAAACTAACAGTATTGTAAAAGCTTTCACAAGAGTAGACCCCCTTATCATTGACTAGTAGATGATTCTTCTCCTTGCAATCTGATCACTGGACTACCTGGAAAAATTGGAATTTAAATGATCTTGGTGTTTATTTTTTCCCCCTTGATGAGTATAATGTGTAAAAACTATTTTATGTTTGGAGGTTCCATGTATTGACACATTTTTTTTTTTCAAGTAGCCACTGGATTCGAGCATGAGAAACAGCCTTGCTTGTGGAAAATCACAGTTTGGTTAAAGTCTATAATATTTTGAAACGCTTGTTCCTAGCTTAGGCTCCAGGCTTTTGACAATGTTACCCATATGTGCCAAGGTTATTCATTAACTAATTAACTAATCCACATTGCAGGCAGATTCTTTACCAGCTGAGCCACCAGGGGAGCCCATGAATACTGGAGTAGATAGCCTATCCCTTCTCCAGCAGATCTTCCTGACCCAGGAATTGAACCACAGTTTCCTGCATGGCAGACAGATTCTTTATCAGCTGAGCTACCAAGTTAGGAAATCCTAATGTTATTCATTAACTAATTAACCTAAGCACTAACTTGCTGATGACATTTTGTTTAGGTGTAGGTCAGGAAATCATACTTCTGCCCATTGTTCCACAGGGGAGCCCATGAATACTGGAGTAGATAGCCTATCCCTTCTCCAGCAGATCTTCCTGACCCAGGAATTGAACCACAGTTTCCTGCATGGCAGACAGATTCTTTATCAGCTGAGCTACCAAGTTAGGAAATCCTAATGTTATTCATTAACTAATTAACCTAAGCACTAACTTGCTGATGACATTTTGTTTAGGTGTAGGTCAGGAAATCATACTCCTGCCCATTGTTCCTCAATATTATTCCTGCAAAATATTTCATAACATACACATTTCATTGAGTTTAATCTGCAAAAACAGTGGGATCACATCATTAGGAGTTTGAAAGTGACACTCAGTAATGTCTGACACTTTGTGACCCCATGGACTGTATAGTCCATGGAATTCTCTAGGCCATGGAATTCTCCAGGAGTGGGTAGCCCTTCCCTTCTGCAGGGGATCTTCCCTTCTCCAGGGGTCTTCCCAACCCAGGGATCAAACCCAGGTCTCCTGCATTGCAGGCAGATTCTTTACCAGCTGAGCCACAAGGGAAGCCCAAGAATACTGGAGTGGGTAGCCTGTATCTTCTCCAGAGGATCTTCCTGACCCAGGAATCGAATCTGCGTCTTCTGCATTGCAGGTGGATTCTTTGTCAACTGAACTAGTTTAGCTTAGACTAATATCATGAATGTCAACACACCTGAAAGGAGAACAGAACTACCTGTCATTATGGGATGAGTTGGAATCACAATTTGAAACACGAGGAACTTAATGAAACATTGCTACTTTCGTTGTTCACAAACTCGCTTCAAAAGTGTGAGAACCTGATCCTTAGATATAAATAAACCCAATTCCTATTGTTATCAAGTCCACACTTGCGCTGTTTTCTCCTCAACAGGCCAATAAATGGAGAGATGAGGCTTGGGGCAAGGAATAGTGACTTTCTTCAGAAAGCCAGCAGACCTACGAGTCCCAAAGAACCATCTTCTCCAAACTAAAATTTAGACTTTTTAATGCTAAAATAGGAGGGAATGAGCCTGTTGCACGCTTGTTGGTGTAAAAGTCCTTTGTTATTGCAGCTGTCCACATAGGTCAGATTATGGTGTTCCTCAAACCTCCAATAAGACAGATGTTATTCTCTGTTTGGCAAATTTTACCTATATGAATGAAAAAGTGTTATATCTTTAATGAGCAGACCATTGAGAAAGGGCTCTCCTGTATATTTCAGGCTATTCTTAACTTGTAGTAAAAGCAACAGAATATAAAAGTTAAAGTAAAAGAAACATATCCAATATCAGATTTGTCTTCCCTATTACACTTTGGCAACATTCATAGAAAACTCCACACATAAATTATGTTAGTAAATATATTAAGTGATGAGATATATTAAATAATAAGTCATTGAATATACAGAGCAAAAAAAGGGAAGTCAGGGAGATAAGGAGGGAAAAATCTCATGAATTTATGAATATTGATAGCTTTCATCATTTCCTTTTTGGAGAGGATCATTAGCTATAATTTTAATAAATGTTTTGTTGATTTCAAACTATTATAGCATTTATCAAGCTACCAAAAGTTTCACTACCATACTTTATTTCTCAGAGTTTAATTGGCAGTATTGTTAATATGAATCATAAAGAATCTATTTTATCTTTAATGCACTTGGGGGGGAAATGAAAACAAAGAATTTTTGGTTCTTTGCAGATAAAGAACCATTAGTGTTAAACTTCTCAATTTAAAGGGTGGGATAAACATATTATTTTTCTCTGAAACTGCTTCTATCACTTTGCTTAGGTGAAATTTCCTTTGACTACACATACACACACACACACACACACACACACACATTTATACACTTCGTCTCTTTTCTTTAGGAATTCCACATGGAAAGGAATTGTTTGCACCATTAATTACACATAAAAACAGTTTTATTCCCTACTCAGGCTTACAGTTTCCCCCAAAGACATGGTATCAACTACAAAATCAGCTTTGTTCCAAATCACTAAGCCACAGATGTGCTAAGTAAGGGTTTTTGAGAAGGATGATGTTTTTGTCCTTTGCCAGTGTTCACAGGCTCTCACAGTTATTGAGTTTGGGAAAGTTCGGAGTTGAGCAGGAGACTCAGGGAATCAACAAATCAGGCAACAAATTCAAGGTAATACCCATCAATGACAAAAGGTAATTCAAGAAGCACAAGCCACATCCAGCACAGAACCCTCTCTGACAGGCTGCATTTCTGCAGCATCCCTATTACAATTCATCATTCCTTTCTTGTGGGACCTGCCCACTCCTTGGAGATTTAACAGCTGTTCCATGGGGACAATTCAATTTAGTCTTTATAGCTCGATTTGACTACAAGACGATCCTCCACATCCCAAGACGCAGTAAAACTAACAGCTTAAAGTAGACATAAAAAGCACCTCACTTTTTTACCTCAAATCTTCCACACTATGATAATATAGTACCATATAACAAACAATCAGAAAATAAATGGTCCACTGAAGTGTGTGTATAGTACCTGTAATGTGGATTATTATATACATAAGAAATATATTGCCTTGCAAGTTTCCTGAAAATGATTAATTTCATATCTTCTACTTCATAACAAATGCCACTTTCTTGGAGCTCTCCTTTCAGAGTTTTGAATCCCCTTGCACAGAGGCAATGAGAGTAACTTGGTGGTCTGAAGGTTATCTTGATTATAGGTATTAAAATGATTATTTCTCATTTAAAAGAAAAGCATAGGAGAAATGCTTATATAACTTGACTTTACCTTCAGTGGGTAGGGGATAAAGGCAGATGGCCATTAGCAGGACTATGTTTATAGAACTGGCTTTGGAGCTATTTGACCATGTCAGTTTGCTTCTGTATCTTTGTCTCCAAATAGTTGGATGGGTGTTGACTAGCAAGCACGTGTGATGATACCCCCAACCTCATGGCTGAAATGACTAAGCAATCACAAAATGCATTTCTCCTCAGCCTACGGGAAACCTGACAGTCTTCTCAATACAATGTTCCTGGCAGCACCATAGTTATATAATTGTTGATAAATTGTTTAGACACCTGATCTTAATCAAGGGCTCACTCAATCATGGAGCCTAGCGCAATTTACCAAACCTCAGTATCTTCATATGTAAAATGAGACAATTATAGTTGCTACCTCAGACTGTTATTGTGATGATTACTGTATGTTTAGCACAGTGTAAGGCTCAGTTGGTAAAAAAAAAAAAAAAAAAAATCAAAAAAAAAATCACCTGCAATGCAGGAGGCCCGGGTTTGATCTCTGGGTCAGGAAGATCCCCTTGTGATAGTAACAGCAACCCACTCCAGTATTCTTCCCTGGGAAGTCTCATAGACAGAGGAGGCTGGTGGGCTATCGTGCATGGGGTCGCAAGAGTCAGACAAAACTTGGCGACTAAACCACCACCACTAAGGTCCACAGTAAGCACCCAGTACTTTGAAGGCATTATTAAGGAACATTTCTACCAGTCAGTCAGTTCAGTCACTCAGTTGTGTCCGACTCTGTGTCCTGATGAATTGCAGAATGCCAGGCTTTCCTGTCCATCACCAACTCCCGAAGCTTACTTAAATTCAGGTCCAAAGCTTTGACTAGACGGACCTTTGTTGGCAAAGTAATGCCTCTGGTTTTCAATATGCTGTCTAGGTTGATCATAACTTTCCAAGGATCAAGCGTCTTTTAATTTCATGGCAACAGTCATCATCTCCAGTGATTTTGGAGCCCAAGAAAATAAAGTCTGTCATTGTTTCCATTGTTTCCCCATCTATTTGCCATGAAATGATGGGACCAGATTCCATGATCTTAGTTTTTTGAATGTAGAACTTTAAGCCAACTTTTTCAATCTCCTCTTTCACTTTCATCAAGAGGCTCTTTAGTTCTTCTTCATGTTCTGCCATAAGTATGGTGTTGTCTGCATATCTGAGGTTATTGATATTTCTCCTGGCAATCTTGATTCCAGCTTGTGCTTCATCCAGCCTAGCATTTCTCATGATGTACCCTGCATGTAAGTTAAATAAACAGGGTGACAATATACATCTTTGATAGACTCCTTTCCAAATGTAGAACTAGTCTGTTGTTCCATGTTCAATTTTAACTGTTGCTTCTTGATCTGTATACAGATCTCTCAGGAGACAGGTCAGGTGGTCTGGTATTCCCATTTCTTTAAGAATTTTCCACAGTTTGTTGTGATCCACACAGTCAAAGGCCTTGGCATAGTCAAAGAAGCAGAAATAGATGTTTTTGGGGAATTCTCTTGCTTTTTCAATGATCCGAAGGTTGTTGGCAATTTGATTTCTACTTCCTCTGCCTTTTCTAAATATGACTTGAATATCTGGAAGTTCATGGTTCATGTACTGTTAAAGCCTGGCTTGGAGAATTTTGAGCATTTGAGTAGTTTCAGCATTATTTGGCTTTCCCTTTCTTTAGGTCTGGAATGAAAACTGACCTTTTCCAGTCCTATGGCCACAACTGAGTTTCCCAAATTTGCTTGCATATTGAGTACAGCACTTTCACAACAACATCTCTTAGGATTTGAAATAGCTCAACTGGAATTCCATCACCTTCTCTAGCTTTGTTCATAGTGATGCTTCCTAAAGCCCACTTGACTTCAGATTCCAGGATGTCTGGCTCTAGGTGAGTGATCATACCATCATGATTATCTGGGTCATTAAGATCTTTATTGTCTAGTTCTTCTTTGTATTCGTACCACCTCTTCTTAATATCTTCTGCTTCTGTTAGGTCCATACTATTTCTGTCCTTTATTGAGCCCATCTTTGCATGAAATGTTCCCTTGATATCTCTAATTTTCTTGAAGAGATCTTTAGTTTTCCCCATTCTATTGTTTTCCTCTATCTCTTTGCACTGATCACTGAGGAAGGCTTTCTTATCTCTCCTTGCTGTTCTTTGGAGCTCTGCATTCAAATGGATATATCTTTCCTTTTCTCCTTTGCCTTTCACTTCTTTTCTTTTCACAGCTATTTGTAAGGCCTTCTCAGATAACCATTTTGCCTTTTTTGAATTTCTTTTTCTTGGGAATGGTCTTGATCACTGCCTCCTGCACAATGTCACAAAACTCTGTTCATAGTTCTTCAGGTAATTTATCAAATCTAATCCCTTCAATCTATTTGTCATTTTCAGTGTATAATTGTAAGGGATTTGATTTAGGTCATACCTGAATGGTCTAGTGGTTTTCCCAACTTTCTTCAATTTAAGTCTGAATTTGTCAGTGAGGCATTCATGATCTGAGCCACAGTCAGCTACCAGTCTTGTTTTTGCTGACTATATAGAGCTTCTCCTTCTTTGGGTGCAAAGAATATAATCAATATGATTTTGGTTTTGACCATCTGGTGATGTCCATGTGTAGAGTCTTCTCTTGTGTTGTTGGAAAAGGGTGTTTGCTATGACCAGTGTGTTCTCTTGGCAAAATTCTGTTAGCCTTTACCCTACTTCATTCTGTACTACAAAGCCAAATTTGCCTGTTACTCCAGGTATTTCTTGACTTCCTACTTTTGCATTCCAGTACTTTATAATGAAGGGCTTCCCTGGTGGCTCAGAGGTTAAAGCATCTGCCTCCAATGTGGGAGACCTGGGTTCAATCCCTGGGTCGGGAAGATTCCCTGGAGAAGGAAATGGCAACCCACTCCAGTATTCTTGCCTGGAGAATCCCATGGACAGAGAAGCCTAGCAGGTTACAGTCCACGGGGTCGCAAAGAGTCGGGCACGACTGAGCAACTTCACCTCACCTCACCTCACTTTATAATGAAAAGGACATCTTTTTGAGGTGTTAGTTCTAGAAGGTCTTAGTTCTAGAAGATCTTATAGGTCTTTATAGAACTGTTCAGTTTCAACTTCTTCAGAATTACTGGTTGGGGCATAGACTTGGATTATTGTGATATTGAATGGTTTGCTTGGAAATGAACAGAGATCATTCTGTAGTTTTTGAGGCTGAATCCAAGTACAGCATTTTGGACTCTTTTGTTGACTATGATGGCTACTCCATTTCTTCTAAGGGATTCTTACCAATAAGTTCAACTTAAGTTGGCATGTAAGCCAATATTTATTTGTTGTTTTGAGTATATAATTAATGACTCATGTAGCAGTTTTTGCATTTTATGATCCCAAGAAATAATAAAAGTAGATTGGTTAGCTCATGTTCTGCTCCTGTATCTGTAGTTATAGTTTATTCCCAAACCATATAAATCATGAAGTACATTTTGGGTAAATATATTATAGATCCCCTTTGTTTGAGGAATTTAATGACTCACTCTAGTCCAGATTTGATGAAATGATGGACTTCTTTAAAACAAGACATTTAAAATAGAGGTTGCCCAGTGGACTTGGGTGTAACAGGCATACTAAGTAGGCTTTGTAAAATTTATCTTCTGTTTGCATGTCACTGTCATGAAAGTTGTTGGAGTGTGTTGTTTATTTCTTAAAGCTCTGAAGCCAAGAGATAAGGATAAGTGTATACATGAGATAACATACACATTCACATTTCCATATGCGTGAGCACCCATATGCCCGCACACACACACACACACACACACAAATATAGTGTTTGTCTTACCTTCCTGTGACTGAGAAGCTCCTGAAAATTGCTCAGAGGAAAAAATCCCTGGTGTCTAGTGAAGCCTAATCTCTAGCTTATTCCTGGGATCACAATCACATTTCATCCCTGTAGTTTGCTCTGTGATAAATGATACTTTCCACTGATGGAAGGACTCACTTGAAAAAGCAACGAGCCTATTAAATCTTCTCTCTCCACATTTCTACTGTCTTGCACTGTCAATTGACCAGTCTGACATTCATATTACCTGCTTCTAGTTTGTATGCTCTTCATACCTTGGGAAAAAAAATATTCTCAAATTATTAGGTTTTAGAGAAGTGGCTTCCTTTCTGTCTTTGGGCAATTGGGCAAAGCGGAATTAAATAGTTTCAATCATGTGAAGAGTAATGTAACAAAGTTAAAAAACAAACAAACAATGAAATGGTTATCTTCTCTGAAAATGGTCCTGCCTTAAATTAGTGTTACGATTTTTTTCCTTATGTGACTGGTTTCATTAACTCATCTGATGAAATCATTATTTGATATTACTAAACAAAACATCTTTAGAATGTTAAAAATATGCATCTCCATGTATTACTGATGCCCTTTAGAATATACAGAATAGAAAACCTAACCAGCCAGAGACGAAAACACTGTTCTCATCTATATGTATTTCATTTTCAGATTTTAAATGTATATTTGATATAACATAAACCGTTTTTATTGACAATTTTATATCTTGCTTTTCATGGTTAAAAAACTATTTTCTGTGTCTTTAAAACTTTCATTAAACACTTTCAGTCACTTTACAACAATAATATCTACAGTAAGTCCATTCACCATAGTTCATTCAAGATTCTATGGTGTTAAAATTTGAGTTGTTTGAATTTTTATTGCCAAAAATAATACTGAGATTACAAATATAAACTGAAATAATTTCCTGAAACTTAGAATGGATCCACAGAAATGAACATTAGTTTATGAAAAGCCTGCACCAGTTCCATCCTTCTCTCCCACAGTGTAGGAGGGAACCACTCATCCTGCTGGTTTCAACCCCTGCTTCACTGTCATTAGAACACACAAATACATTTTAAAAATGGGGCTTGGGGCTAAATTAAAGTGAAAATTGACTTAGGTACTCTCCTTCTTTGCAAAACTTCCAACTAATGAGCTGGAGTGTGTTCCTTTTACACTCCCTTTCCTGCATAATAACAGCCACGACAGTCCCTTCATGTGAAGGCATCTTTTTTGAGCACTTTCTTAGAGACAGCGGCACAAATCACCATGCTAATGCTGGAAGGGCAGTGAATGCAGGGATGAGAGACAGACCCCTGGCTGTATTGGTTCCTCTGTCCCAAAACATCTGTGAGAGGCAGGCAGGAGCAGACTGTTATTATCCACAATTTATACTAAAAGATACTTTCTGCTTAGGACTGGGAAAAGTCAGTGATATATAGTCAGTGGCTGTGTCATTCACAGCCTTCTTTCCTCTCTGCTGGAAACCACTACACCATCAGCTTTTATTCATTTTTATTATACAGCTATTTTTTTCTAGTCCTGAATGACTTTCATGTCAAACTGAAAAAAAAAAAAAAGAAAAGAAAGGAAAGTTTGAACGGATCTGTGAATAGCACTGCTTACCTGGGAATTGAGGACTATGAAATCTTTCAGAAATGACCCTTGTGTGATTTCCTAATTGCCAACTACATCTCTCATGGGTATTTCTTGCAATGTAGAAACTCTGGGCAAAATCCTTGTCTTTGACAAGAGGAAGAAAGGCAGCATCAGAGGTCGGAGTGTCTGGGAAGAGCCTCCCTCCTTATCCTCAGATGGCTGTGCTCGTGGCAGGCCCTCCTGCTGGCCCCGTGGCTCCCACATGCCCATCCTCTGGTATCTGCCTGCCAGGCTCTTCCTCCTGGGAGTAAGGAGATGGCTGAGAGTTCTGTGTAGGGATTGAACACCTCCCCAGAAACCCTACAACCAGTGGCTCTCAAATTTCTGCAAGACAGATAACAACTTCCCGCTTGGGTTTTGAGTCCTCTGTAATCATCCCCTCTCTTCTAGAGGTTGATTTCCCACTTTCTCACCAAGGCTTCTTTTACAGCCAGGCCCAGAATAGTGACTGTTTGTGGAATTCACTCTCAGCGTCTCTTTCTCTGTGCCTTTCATTCTTTTAGTGTCTCCCATACTCACTAAACTACTTTTCTTCTTCACACGCTGTTGGTTCAGCCACACACTTGCCTTCCTCTTCCAAATTCACAAATAGGGCTAGCATCTTATACCAGCATGTGCCACTGACTCTCAGAAGTGGAACAGGATCCTGGAGCCTTAGGCTGTATAGACCACAGACTTTTGAGTTTGCTGCCTTCTACGGAGACCCAAGGGAACCGGAAACCAAGCAGACAATCCTACATTTCATGGAATGACTTAGGGGCTTTGGGGCTAAATACAGAGGAGCCTGGTAGGCTGTAGTCCATGGGGTTGTTAAGAGTTGGACACGACTGAGTGAATTCACTTTCACTTTTCACTTTCATGCATTGGAGAAGGAAATGGCAACCCACTCCAGTATTCTTGCCTGGAGAATCTCAGGGACGGGGGAACCTGCTGGGCTGCCATCTATGGGGTGGCACAGAGTTGGACACGACTGAAGTGACTTAGCAGCAGCAGCAACAAAAAATTAGGACACATTTCAAAATTATAAAAATGGAACCAGTAACAGGGTGCAGTTTGAGAAGCTGTTATGCTCTTGCCTTCCGTGTGTTAACTTCTGAAGTTGTTATGCTCCTGCCTTCCAAATGTCTGTGGCTCCCTGGAGTGCAGGGCTAAGAAGCAGCATGCGGTAAGGTCCAGACTGGGTAGAAGAATGTGCTGTGATCCCTGAGCAGAATGAAGATTGGGAAAGGAGTAGCATTCAGTGTGCTATGTGTGCTGGCCCTGTCTGGGCATGTTCCAGAGCCCCCACTCTCCCCTCAACATCTTTCATACTCTAAGATCCCTATGCTTTCCATGTTGTAAACTCACACTTACCTAACATGGCACGACTTAGCACTTGATTCAGTTGTTGAGCATCTGCTGTATACCAAAAAAAAAAAAAAGAAAGAAAAAGTGCCTGCCTTCAGTGGATGGGAAACCTCTCAGCCCCAAACATGCACACCTTGGGAACAAGGTCACCATCAGAACTCAGAATCCAAAATCGATCCTCTTACCGGGGTGGACTCCTCATGCCTGCTCTCTGCTCTCCTGGCTGACACGGTGCTTCACCCCTCCTCTGCTCACTGCCTTCTTGGTTTGACAATTTTTGTTTGTTTTACTACCTTGAGATCTCTCAGTGAATCTGCTTTTCCATTTGCTTTTATAGTCTTCTGCTTTATTTTAAAAACTAAATCCAAATTTTATTGATTTTAATGTGCTAATTACTATTACACAGCAAAGGGATTCAGTTACACATTCTGAAAGAATGTATATATGTATGTATATATTAGAATATATATAAATATATATATATGTTTTTCATATTATTTCCCATGATGGTTCAGCACAGGATATGGAAAATAACTCCCTGTGTTATACAGTAGAACCTTGCTGTTTATCCATTTCTATACAATAGGTTGCATCTGCTAATCCCGAAGTCCCAAGCCATTCCTCCCCATACACTCTTCTGCTTTCTGACTGTGACTGGAGCCTCTGCCTTCCAGGCTGCATGGCTCACAGGGCTCTGACTGCCTTCTGTCAGTCACTGCACGTTGGCCAGACTCAAACCTAGTTTATAAGAGTTCAAGAGAAAAAATGATGGAGCTAGCAGTTTGGCCACCTCGTGTGAAGAGTTGACTCATTGGAAAAGACTCTGATGCTGGGAGGGATTGAGGGCAGGAGGAGAAGGGGACGACAGAGGATGAGATGGCTGGATGGCATCACTGACTCGATGGACGTGAGTCTGAGTGAACTCCGGGAGCTGGTAATGGACAGGGAGGCCTGGCGTGCTGCGATTCATGGGGTCACAAAGAGTCAGACATGACTGAGTGACTGAACTGAATTGAACTGAACTGAGCAGTCAGGAAAAACTTCATGAAAATGATGAAAGTGTAGGAACTTGCCAAGAGTTTTGAAGAAAAAGATAACTCTTAACCAATTCCAAGTTCATAGGAAGGCAGGACAAGTGGAGTCATGGTATATGTACCAACTCAAAGTGGTGACATGGTATTACTGGGAATACTGGTATGTTTTATTCTAGCCTTGTTCTTTCCAAAAGTTATTTTGTGTCATTCATAGTGTTAAATATTTGATGGTCAGCAAATGTTAATAGATGAAAGCATTCTATATTGAAGAGGTTATGATCTTTGAAGGCAATGAGAATAAATCCCATTGAAAGGCAATGACCATATACTATCTATGGAATGTGGACCAAAGTTAGTCTGCAGTGTCTTCATCTACAAGATAGAAATAATCATACTTATGTTTCATATAGGGCTTCCCTGGTGGCTCAGAGGTTAAAGCGTCTGCCTTCAATGTGGGAGACCCTGGTTCAATACCTGGGTTGGGAAGATTCCCTGGAGAAGGAAATGGCAATCCACTCCAGTATTCTTGCCTGGAGAATCCCATGGATGGAGAAGCCTAGTAGGTTACAGTCCACGGGTCACAAAGAGTTGGACACGACTGAGCGACTTCATCTTCACCTTCATGTTACATATAAGGGACTTCCCTGTAGCTCAGATGGTAAAGAATCTGCCTGCAATGCAGGAGACCAGGGTTCAATCCCTGGGTCAAGAAGATTCCCTGGAGGAGGAAATGGCAACTCATTCCAGTGTTATTTCATGGACAATTCCCTAGACAGAGGAGCCTGGTGGGCTACATTCTATAGGGTCACAAAGAGTCAGACTTTACTGAGCAACTAACAGACACACAAATGATACACATATACCATGACTCTAGGGATAATGTAGGCATTGAATCACTAGGAGCTAACAATATCATCATAATTATTTTTCTGTCCCACTTTGCTCACCATTTTACATTGTATATTTCCCATGAAGATCACATGAAAGCATGTGACAGACCCAAATTCTGACAGTCTTGTCCTCTCTAAAGATAGGACCTAGAATTATATCTATCCCGTAATACAAACACCCTTCTACAAGTACAACACTAAGGATTTTAGATCTGTGGCTATTAATATTTCAGGGGACTCATACACTTTAAGCAGATATTGAAAGCTGTGAATACATTTTATTTTGCATAACAACTTGGAGGCACATAGACGCCCCTGAAGTCTATCAACAGACAGCAGCAGGTCAAGAGTTTCAGATTGATTTTTAGATTAGGAGAATTGTAGATAAAATTAAGCCTTTTCTCTGTCTTTATAAATTCCCAGTGATATTACATTAATGTCTTATGTTGAATAGCCAGGACTCTGAACAAGTAGGTGACTGTGCTAGATCTGTTCCTCCTATGACAGTGGGGCTGGCTTCTTAGAAACTCATCTTTTGTCACAGGATTGTCTCCATGTTGTTTGAAAGGTAAAATTTAGTATACAAAAATGATTATGGCTCAGACGGTAAAGTGTCTGCATATAGTGCGGGAGACCTGGGTTCGATCCCTGGGTCAGGAAGATCCTCTGGAGAAGGAAATGGCAACCCACTCCAGTACTCTTGCCTGGAAAATCCCATGGACGGAGAAGCATAGTAGGCTACAGTCCATGGGGTTGCAAAGAGTCTGACACAAGTGAGCGACTTCACTTCACTTACTTCACAATAGATGGTTTACTGCTAAACTGGTTAAAAGACGACTTTAAGAGGTCCAGAAATAGCAAGTGAAAGAAAAAAATCAGGTACTTCCTCTAGGCTGAGCGGGTGAGCAGAGAAGGAACCGGGACCCTGCTCACCCCCTAGACTGAGATTCAGACCTTTCCAAAAGGGCCATGGTTACCAGGGGAACATGTAGCCCAAGAGCTACCTGTGGAAGCTGCCACCAGCGGGGAGGATGTGGGCAGGAGCTCCACTGTGCAGAGCTGACTACCCAGTAGGACAGGAACCTGGAGGAGAAGTGGTTTCCAAGCGCTTTGGCCCTACAGTGGTTCTCTAGCGCCTTCTACCAACCAACACTAGCAATTAGCCCACTAACAGAAAAAAAAACCTTACAGGATCCAACTCTAGCATCCCTAGCAGGGCGACTTTGGTGCTGAAACTCAGATGTGGATAACTGTCATCATCTCCATCTCTTTTCTTTCTTTTAAAATCTAGGTTAAAAATGAGAGGCCCTACTACATATTTAAACTGCCACAGACAGTGGATGCTTGTGTTCTTGGGGCAGTGTGTATATGTGTGTATATACACTTGTATCTACAAAGATACACACATATTTTCTTTTCTTTAGATATAAAAGGACAAACAGTAGGTACTTTTGACATATTTTGTCTTTTATAGTTTTGAGAAAGAGATCAGATCTTTAATTTGGGACTGACAACAAAGTACCATTAAAATATACACACCCACATAAAAGCACGTGACTGGCCCACATGTTGACAAAATCTTGATCCTCTCCAAGGAGACAATTTGTTGTATCCATAACTGTTGCCTCTAATAAAATAAAATAACAGGGAAAATAAGAAAAAGCAAACAAAGTAAAGAGAATGAAATGAGAGGCAGTAGATGTCAGGAAGAGAAGGTTATGAAGCCACATACAAGAGACATGCATGTTCATGATTTTTGTCTCCTGAGCATAGGAGACAAGCATATTAGCTTGTCTCACAAATGTATAAAGTATTGCAAAATCTCAAATACAGGTCCAGGTTTTATGTAGCAGTAAAGCATTCATATATTTAATTTTGCCATTACATGTTTGCTAATAGAGAATACTGAAACCACAACTATTTGATGTGTTCACATGATTTGTTACACTAAAAAGCATCTCTCATAGTCAAAAAGTTAACAGCATTTTGTAAGTAGATTTGCACTCAAAGTACTCAAAAAATTTACCCTTCATGTGAGGATTTGCAATGCTCCACTTCTCACAAAAGTGTCTCATCTTTCACCTAAAGATTTTCTCATGTTGTTTGCTCTTCTCTGAAATTGTTTTTTATTTCCCTGGTTTTCTACATTTTCTACAATATTTTAGTTCAAGGCTTCACTCCATTACTCCATTCCTAAGTCAGCCTGTGGGGTTACCCATTATACCCCATGGTGATCAGTTATGTTCTCCCTGATGCTGTAACAAGGACCAAAGTTTGCTTATTTTATCCAAGGAAGCAAGTCTTTTGGAGATCTTTTCATATTTTTCCTCGTGGTATCAATACAATCCTGTGGCTCAACAAACATTTAAAAAATAATGATGATAATTTTAAAATGCAAAATAAAAGATTGACCAGGTCTTTATGAACCTAACTCTGAGATCAAAACAAAACCAACAGTACACATGTAGCCTCCAGAAGCCACATGTGATAGAAATCTCATGCTTGATCAGATTTAAGGTGATGGTGTGCCCTCACACTCACCATTTATTTCAGTTATACACATCACATGGTGAGGCTTGAAAGCACACTCTGAGTAGTACACTGCAAGAACCACAGCAGAGACTCGGACTCAGAGGATGGATCATTCACTGCTAACTTTCCGTGGTTAATGGAAGATCGGGTAGCCCTAGAAGACATACTTAGTGTTCTATGTAGGTTTTGGTGAATGTGTTTCATACCATGTGCATGGGCAAATATAATACTCCATCCTGGAACAACAGTGAAAACCTATTCTGTATTCTTCCAGGAAACTAGAAGGTGTCTGGATTTTATCAGATTGTGATCTCAGTGTGGTGACTAGAAATAAATCACTAAGACAATTGAAGCATCTTTTGTGTTTGCTTTTACCTTTAAAATTAAGTGTTTACAACCTGGATTTGACAATTTATGGCATTAAATTTCAATTCTTTGTGATCAAGATAGCCCTATAGCCCTCATAGCCTGTTTAGGAAGCAGTGGGTAACCAAGTTTCTTAAGAGTTGTGAGATATTCAGTGCAGACACTGAATAACCAACAAGTACACCAATAAGTATCGTGCAAAAAATGTTTCATTTTCATTAAAAAATAATGTTGCATATGGAAACTATTATGTGTAGAATGGATAAACAACAAGATCATACTCTATGGCCTAGGGAATTATATTCAATATTCTGTAATAAACCAGAATGGGGAATAATATGAAAAAGAATCTTAAAATTGTTTACAGATTATAGGAAGTTTCAAAAACATAGTACTAGAAAGAAAACATCAT